>CAAKHC010015453.1:28041-45285 GCA_901007825.1 Macroramphosus scolopax
TTTTGGGGGTTTTGGGGGGGGGGGGCCCCCCCCCCCCCACCCCCCAGTTCCCTAATAACATGAACTAATAGTAAGTGTGATATGAGCCAGTTTCAATGTCTGCATTAATGCTGACCTCTGCTGTTCAGTGATGAAAGTAACATCACATGAAACCGTCTCCCCCTCTTGGTCCCGAGTACCAGCAGGGTGTATATGACACGGTTATTGAGTTTAGTCTTCAGTGAACAACCGGCCCTGAGGTCATTTCATGAGTTAAGCTCTTTCTGTAGAGAAAAGACAGCGCAGACACAGCAGTGTGTCATGTGTGTGCGTGTGTGTGTCATGTGTGTAAGTGTGTGTGCGCGTGTGTGTGTGTGTCATGCACAAAAATCACAGCATCCACCCAGTCCTTTGTTTCTGAGAGTACAAATATCAAGTAGGGCTGAGCGATATCCTAGAAGAGATTATTTGGACAGGTACTGCAGTATTCTAATCTTTGCTGGAGCCTGTTCCAAACAACAATGTTCCCTCACATCTGGAGAATATGAATGTTACCACGATATCCGTGCAATCCTCCGTGTGTAATTGGATGTTGTTTACCGTCTGGAGGAGTTGCAGCTCCTGTGATTTGGATATCGCCCTTCGCCACATATTCATTTTCTATCATATTTGGGTTAATTGCTCAGCCCGGCCTCGGGGGTACGTGGCCATTTACTCATTTTAGGTTAACTCAGTCAGACAGGCTGAAAATGATGTTGACTGTTGTGAGAGAGGAGTGTGATTAGATCGTCTGTCCAGGACAGGGAAGGACAAGGAATACAGAAGATTAGTGTTAGGGATTATTTGGAAGTATGACGAAATTGAGCCCAATCCACTATGTACATACTGTGTCTATAAGCTATGATTAAGCCAAACATTAATATATATTACACAGATATTTCTCTGTCACACTTACACCTCCTTACAAGTCTGTCTTGTATGTTTTAGATGTTTACCATATTCATTGTTACCACCAGAACAGCCCCCAGGTCGGTGTCAGGGTAGCTGACAATATCACACAGCTACGTTGCATTTACATGATTTCCTCTTCCACAATCAGCATAGGAGGAAGTCCCCCGCAGGACCCTCAATTGTAAGTTTTATACAAACAGTCATCTCAGCCTCACTTTGCATGTGTGCATGTTCTCTCAGAGCTCATAAAACGCTGTTTAATTGGATCCGCACTCATTTCAATTTCAATCTCCTGACAGCAGAGAATCATACCAATGTTAAGCCTTTTTAATTACAACCCCTTGTTTGATGTTTGCATTAAATTAGAACACGTAACTCAAGGCGGCCGCGACTCAATTTGTTGCAAGGATAAAAGGAGGAACTCGTTACACCTTTCAAGATATTTGGCTACATGACATTTTTGAGATAAAACTAAATAATTTATGAGACCACACGCTTTCTTAACAGGCTCACCTCTCCACGCTGCTGTAACATCGCACATTATCTTCCCCGCCGACTGTGTAGATGTGGCCGTCCAGTGTGCCGACGGCCACATTCCCACGGCTGTTGACCATGTGAGCTGCTGCCCGCCACTCGTTGTACTCAGGACAGAACTGCTCCACCAGACAGGACGGGTCGTCCCTGGTCCATCCACCCACTGACAACACAAAACATTTTTTAGAAGAACAAACATGAGATTCTTTTTTAGAGAAAACATTTACCTAGAAACAGGTTTTAAAGTGCAAATGTGAACACGCGTTTGTATTTTATCTTTTCCTAATGGCGTCTCTTCTGCTTGCAGGTTGCAGCGTCAGTTTCTCTTTATGTACTGCAGAATCAATATTGGAGTCAAATGCAGGCAGGGATCCAAAAGCACTGAGCTGTTTTGACCCGTTTCCATGGTGATTCTTTGCAGCAAAAGGTGCAATCAAGAGAAGTGAAAAATTGTGATTCAGACCAGTTGTGAGTAATCTCGTAAGACCGTGCATATGCAAATGACAACTTCAAGGGGAGTAAAACAATATTAAGTGTCTCAGGATGGAGTTTGAACTTGTTGGCAGAGAATCAACCAGTCTAGAAATCTCCTGGAGGGGTTGTTCTCTCAGAATAATATACATAATGATTGGGCGGCTGAAAGTGAGTGATCATGATATGTCAGCTCTTCATTAAACACTTAAAAACGATCTTCCCAGATGGTGGGACGGGGGGGTGGGAGGGGGGGTTGGGGGCAGCCATACAGAGATCACAAAGTGTTAGAAGAAGAAGAAACAGCCAGATTACTGTGTTGTTTGTCCTCCTCCGCCTACTAGTTTGTTTGTCTGTTTGTCAGCAGGATAATTTAAAAACCGCCTGGCCGATCCTCCTGAAACTTGGCAGACGGGTGTTGCATCCTTCAAGAATGAGATTTTCGGTGCAGGTCAGTTAAATTCCTGATATCATATTTTGTATTTGGCAGTACTGACTCGGGTTCCTTTGAAGCTGTGCAGCTTTAAGAGCCTGCAGCTCCGACATACGTGCAGCCATGGATGCAATTTAAGCCACATACTTTTATTAGTCATGGTTGTAAACTATATTTGCTAAAGGTTTCTACAACTCTGACGATGTCATCAGTGTGTCACTTGTTTTTAAATTATATTTTTTTTTAATGTAAAAGACAATTTGCTCCTCTTCTGTCAAAGCCTGGAACGCTGGCATCTGGCAGTCAAAAACAAAGGTTCAGTCCACCTTAAAAATCAGGAACGAAGGAACTGACCCACAAACATCATGTCATTGGAGACGTCTTTGTGGGGACGCCTGCTGAGCCGTCTGAGTTGGGAGACCCGGGGGGATCCTGCTTTGCTCTTCTTGTACAGCATATGATGGCCCTCCGGCTCTTCAATGGCCGACCTGCGGAGGAGAGCGATGAGAGTTCCATATCAGCAAATAGCATTGTTAATAAGTAAATTAATAATAAAAGAATTAAAAAATTATCGTTAAAAATGTTCTCATTTCAAGTTCAAGTTAACAACAATGAGTTACTACCATCTAAATCAACCATTGCTTCTTGTAGTGTCTCTAATTTTATTGCCGCAATTATAAAATAAAAGGTAGGAAATGAATTAGAACGATGCAAGACAAATGTAAGAGTTAACTGGACATCCACCATACAGGAACATAAACTCTTACCCTTGTTCATTGTACACTCCCATGTTCTATCTCAGTATCTGTCTCGGGGTCTGCAGTCAAAGATCTGTGCCTCACAGCAGCGTCAGGTGTCCCCTGTCTGCTCTCTGTCTCCCTTTTCGTCTGTACAGAACCTTGATTGCCCGACGGAGTAGAACCCCTCCTCCCCTCAGCAACACCAACTGCCCCCACCCTCTTCCCCCAGTGATTCATCCCCACCATTCCGGCAGCTTGAAACCCCAGACTCCTCTTTCACACCCGAGTCTGAGCTTCCATTTGGCAACTGTCACACCACAAGTTGTTGACATGTTCTCAGTTTTTAGACGAGACTCCATCAGTGGCGTTGAGTCACTGTGTCACTGGTGTGAGTTTATAACAGGGACCATGTGTCCACGCAGGGACGGAGTTCTTTCTAACCAGCTCTGCTCTCGTTTCCCATCCTGTTGATGAAATGAAGTCCTCAGTGATTTCCTCTTCTCCTCCAGTGTCTGTATCCATCCTTCCATCTGCTCGACACGTTTCAACGGGCGAATAACAACTTTTTAAATGGTTGCAAATATCCGACTACTGTTAATGTTCGTACCAGAGACCAGCTAATGCTTTTCCCTCACAAGTTTCTAGTCTTGACGACCTCTATAGATGATTAATAGCTTATATTTCATTATCGTTGATGGTTTTGAGTCAAATTGTTACTGTGATTTGCAAACACAAGTGAGATGAAGTGAAGGTGAGATGACACATCCTCCGTCCAGCAGTTCAACTTGTGAAATGAGATATATTTGTATATTAATATAATCAGGAATTGTTACTGAGTGAGCGAGTTTTAAGCTTTAATATTTTAATTATAACGTGCTTCTGCAAAAGCTGTCGGGCCAAAGACTGCAGTCAGTCTGCCTCATCACCCTTCACCTGATATCCCGGGTACGGACGCTGACATATTGTACCGGTGATGTGAAGGAGGGATCACTGATCACACTGAGGTGATGAGTTTACAACAGAACAACACATTTTTACAGTTTGAAACCACGTCATGAAAGGGTTACATCCCCTCTTGGCTTTCTTAGGTACATTTCCCAAACAGGTGTCAACTGCCTCCATGACCAGCGTCGCTTTCTGAAGATCGTACACCAGAGTATGTCTTCAGAGTATTTGATGCATTAATGCATGTGTGGAGGGGCTTTAAGGAAAACAAAATATTCTAAAGTTCAAGAAGAAACATTCACATTGTGCTAATGACCCTAATTAGACTGGATTAATTGTATTTATGTAAATTACCAAGTGATTTCCTTCTTTCCCTCCCTTCATTATACGGACTGTTACTTCTTCACCAGAGGGGTCCAAACTCCTGATGGATAGACAGATAGACAGATAGATAGATAGATAGATAGATAGATAGATAGATAGATAGATAGATAGATAGATAGATAGATAGATAGATAGATAGATAGATAGATAGATAGATAGATAGATAGATAGATAGATAGATAGATAGATAGATAGATAGATAGATAGATAGATAGATAGATAGATAGATAGACTGACCTGATCACACCAGTCGATGCAGCCTCAGTCTGACGATGTTAAACGAGAGAAGACGGATCCCTTCGATGATCCAGGTGGAAGAACCGAGTTCTCCCAGGAGGCCCAGTGAGATGATCAGATCCCTCCTCTGAAATGTCCTTAACACGTCCCCGACTGCATCAACTGAGAACTAACCGCTTGGCTGCCGGCTTTCATTTGGTCACTTTGTGAACTTGGCAGCTCAGACGAACCCACCCAGAGACATTCAGCTGTAAAACCCCAAACTGACAGGAGGTCGAGAGGTCAGCCGAAGTCTCTGATCATTAAAAAGAACTGCTGACAGGGCTTACAGGGTCCTTAACATACACTGATGGGAAACATTCAGATATGAGTTGATGTTAGATTCCATTTGAATCCTTTTATCTACGTTTCATAGTTAAACATCCTCTTTTAATTAAACGGTTGTGCCTCAGAAACCCCAAGAAGACTCAGTGAAAGAAACAAGAGATGAAAGTGACAGAGTCACAGTAAACGGTTCGGTGTGCCGAGGAGCCGGTGGCCAGCAGCTGATCGACATGCTACACAGAAACAGGTGTAGCATTACATCTTACATCTGCAACCTTCACCAGCGTCAGTCTCACCGAAGTGACTGGAAGTGTGAGTGTGATGGATGAGAAGAATCCGTCAGACACGTGTTGACTCGACCTCTCGGAAAGGATATTCCAACAGCATCAGATAGCTCCAGCTGCCATGTTTGATGGGTAAAACATCCACATCACTTCATCCATCACTGCGGCCTCCAGAGCAATCAGAGACATTCTTTGCCTGAGGACCGAGGAGGAAGCAGATCATCCGTCAGAAGATAAAGGATCCACCTTTAAAGCTCTATACGTGTATATTCAGCAACAAGAGAACATTGTTGTTTCAAAGCAGTTATGTAACTTGTGCTGGCTCCTGTACTCAGGTCGTAAATCTGACCAACGCCCAGGTGGAAGCTGGTGTCTGCTAGAAATAATACTTCTGTTGTTTCGGGTCTACTAACAAACTGAACTTCCCTGGATGGTCCTTTAAGTCGGCCTCGGGGGGTTTCCCAGCGTTCATGTATAAATGGAGTAGCTGATATTTACTGGTAAGCCTTGGACCTTTTTATACGTGTGTTAATGTCCTCACCTTTCATTTTTGGCTTCAAGGAAAACGCCCCTGAAGATCTCCCGAACTCTGAGGTGACAAATGTATTTAAAACAGGTAAATAACGTGAATTACACATCGACCCTTTAACCCAGGAAGGTGCCCTTCATCATTACAGGCAGAAATAATGACATAATTTACAGTAAGATGGTCACGTGCAAGGGAAGACCGAAGGCGCCTTATGAGTCTTCAGACGTATCCCATGCCAGAGAGCCTGACATACCGGCCTGCCTGCAGCTGTCCCCACGCAGTCTCCCCGTTAATCACCTGTCAGAACAATAAAACCTCCCGTGCATGTGATCTTCAACCTTAAGACGTCATCCCCTCTCACAGCGGTAGACGTAATACTTTGGAATGTCTCTCAGGTGTTGGTGGATTGTGAATGCTGGTTTAGTATCTGTGTTGCCGGGCGAGTTTCTCCGTCACATGTTCTGAGTTGATGAGTTTTAAGGACAGTTAAGGAGGAAGAGCAGACGAGGTGTCTTGGATTAGGGAACGATCCTTTTACCCTTCTCATCTTTATGGACCTGGATCAAAATAACTTTAACATTTTAGAGATGAGTTCATGTGTTTTATTTGAATATAATAATTGATAATGAAAATGTAAATCTAAAAATCTATTGCATGAGTGATAATAATTTAATGATAATTTTCTGCTTTGATTACTTCAGTACATTTTTCTGATAATACATACTTTTAATAAAGTAATTTATGTATAGTATGTGAATATTTCCTCCTCCTACTGCAGTATTAGTGTCAGCAGTACTGACAGGAGAATAACCACAAAATAACTGCAAGTATTCCTACATAGATTCGATGTATTCGTACTTCAAGACCTTTAAAATGTGCAAGAACATGATGTAAGATGAACACAATCATTAAAGGTTATGGAGTCGACACAAGAAGCCCAGCTGAGTGCCGAAGTGATATAAAGGTCTTGAAATGGACCTGAGGTGAGGAGGACACAGCCGCGCCCTATAAATCGACAGCCGTCCCGGCTCCACTCGGCGACACGGTCGACAGATGGCCGGTGATAAACTGGAGGGACTCGTAAGAGAACCCTGAACTTCAAACTGATACGGCTTAATTCAAACCACGAGGGTGTCGATTTTCAAACAGCTGCATTCATCTCAACGTTTATTGTTGTGTGATTTCCTGATGAAGCAAAACAGCAGGAAATAAAAATGCATTCTTACATTGTGTCTCAGTTGGAAGATTAACAGTTTCTTGCTTGTCTGCTGAGACGGAGAGAGATTGATATTTTATTTTTATTGTTATTGGATATATGAAATGTATCAATAATAAATGCGCAGCCTCACGAGGAGGCGTCACCACATCGTCTGTCAAAGGGGATAAAACACAGTAAAGCTGGATGGTTCTTTCGTGTAGGTGTAATGAACACAGTCGTTTTAAGTGAAAGTGTGTGCGTGTTCTTGAATTTGTGTGTGTGTGCACGAGGATGGGAGGAGACGGGGGAGGGTGCAGCAGAGAGGGAGCAGTATGTAATACATCTTCAGGACAAATTGTCCAACCGGTAAATACATCAATACCATAAACAGATTTGAACTGTAGGAATGTGCAGAACTCCTGCACATGTATCTCCATTAGTGTCAGATGATATTTAGCGCCTCCTGTAACTCAACCGATTCCATAGTTAACTTGAGGACCAGCTGCATCCCTGCAGAGAGCACTTAAAGTTAACAACAGTGACGCTAATCGACTCATCATTCGTAGGCAAGCCGCTCCGCATAACTGCTGCTGAATATACAGCAGCTATTAAAGCTGTATAGGAATGTATAGCTGTTGAATCTGTAAGGCCTCTAGTGGGAGAACTGAGCACATCCATACCCAGAGAAAACACAACATATACCAATATATATATATATATATTACATGGTTGGGTTTCAGAATTTTTAGCATCACCCACTCACTGCTTTAACCCTCAGCAAGGTGAGTGATACCTGACACGCTGACATTACACAAGAGCACAACAGAAGATTAAAGCATCCTGTTTATACGAATATGCTGTTTTAAAATGCCATTAAACTGCATGTTATTGCAAGTCAATTAAATACTACTTTTGATATGAGACAACCCCTCAGCACAGCAACTGTTTCCTAACGTTGTATTCTGGTATCTCTCTTCCTCAGAGACGTCTTATTGTATGCAGCTCTCTGAGTTATACAACCGTGTTGACTGTTGTGCAGCAGTGTGGTCAAGTGCGCCTAAATAAGAACACAGCCGCTCGTCCAGCTCTTCACTGCTCATGCAGGGAGTGTCGAGGCGATGCACAGAGCTCGGTCCTGGCTAACGTAAAGCACAGACCTGGTTTCCTCTTGTTGTGACAAAGAAACACTTTGAATCAGGAGGTCAGAGGGAGGCGACGCAGCCTCATTTATGCAAAACGCACCGGCCTCATTGATGCTGCAGAGCAGGTTTTAGAAACAACATTGACATTCTATCACCACATGAAGCCGACATGGCAAATGGTTTAAGTAAACACTGACTAAGCAATATTAGCATTCATTTGAATGTGTGTGTCCGGCCAGCTGGCAGATGCACCTTCAGTATTGACTCTCATGTTAGTGAGTATCGATTTCTTCACCTGTGTGGGGGTCGGTGCCGGCCAGGGAGGCTGCAGTGGGTTTATTAATTAAAGCTTGTATCCACAGGAAGCAGCTGACGGGATCTCGGCCGGGACTTTATTTAGTTTGTAGTTTTTACTCAGAGTCAATACAGCAATTTGTCGCGTTTCTTTATTTTCTTGCATTTGACAAGAAATTTTTATTCTTAATAAGTAAAAATATCAACAAGTGAAAAAGTATTTCCTGAAATGAGATGCATGTTGAAAAGAAGTCTGTCACTGCACCGCTGCTTGTTAGGTGATTCAGTCTTATAATAAGTGTAACGAGACACTGTTACTAGAATTAAGACAAATATACTTTGTTGAATTAGAGCGTCTGCAGTGGATCTCAGAATCACATATTACCCTCCAGTTTCATGCATCAATGCTTTGTTTGCTTTTCTGTGTTCAATTAATGCCATTCAGTCTCTATTGCCTTTGATTGTGCAGTGACATCGTAATCTTTCATGCACAAATCTCATAATTTCTCATTTAACGACTATAAGTTAATGAAGGATGCTGGTAGAGGCTCATGCTGTGAGCTAATTCACTTTAATGGAGGTCTATGGGGACTAAGTGGCGTTAAGTGGCGCATAAAAAAGAAATAAATGCATAAACATGACATGCAAAATGTTCTCAGGAGGCGTGCTGTCGTTTCAACACCCCAGGAGATCACATTGGGAAATGATGAGGTTGATGAGACTGCAGCAAAACTGTGTCGTAAAACCAGAACAAGACCCGGATTAGACTCAATAATTCAACCCTAATGACCTCAGAAGTCATTTCCTCAGCCCCTGTCAGAGCAGCGGTGTCCACTCGCCCTCTGGCCACGGGGATCGAACAGGGTTTCTGGGATCCATCCACCAGATATCGACGTCATCTCAATTACTAGCTTCCTGCGGTCGGAATTACTTTGGCTACTTGATGGCTTAAAAGTCAATAAGTCATTCTCCCTGTTTAAAATGTAAATGAAAAGAACCTGCAGATCCTGTGTTGTGTGGAGAACCTCCACCTGTCTCATCAGGGCCCAGCACAGCGGTGTTAGGCCCTGTTGGATTTCTAGGAATTATTGTTCACCGCAATCAATCGTCTTTCTGACGGCATAAACGTGCTGTGAGATCAAACTCGGAGGAGTCGTCAACAACTTTGAAACTTTAAACTGTGAAGCTGAAATATTCCAACATGGACGTCAATGTTATAATTTAAACTTCAGTTTAATGACTAATCACTTTTCAGGCAACCTGCATCAGGACCACAGAACAATGAAGGATGAGATACAAGTCACAGAAAAGCTTTTTCATTTTACCGTTTTTATTTTCAGACATTTGTCTCGTGACCCTGAGGACCGTCTCTCTCTCTCTCTCTCTCTCTCTCTCTCTCTCTCTCTCTCTCTCTCTCTCTCTCTCTCTCTCTCTCTCTCTCTCTCTCTCTCTCTCTCTCTCTGATACAAACCCACAGACTCACTCCTTCATGTCAGACGCACTAATCTCCTTTCTGTTACCGATGACTCCACTTCACCTTCCATCGAGCAGAAACATCTGAGTGCTGCCTGTCCTGATGTTTCCTTCCTTATAGATCCCACACGGCTCCTTCTATCTTCCTTGTATGTCAGCGCTCATATCTCCATCCTGTATCTGTTATCTTAAGATAATTCACAGTGATCGCTCACTATGAGCTTCACCTTTACCGCCACTGTCTCGGAATCTCAGGTGTTGTGCACACACGTAAAATAATCTCATCCCATAATTTGACATGAGTCATTCAGTGACTCCGAGGGATATGCCCAATCTTTATTCTAATCCTCCCTGTGATATTTCCTGAGAAATGATGATGTAACTGTCATGCAAAACAAGACTTGTGATCATGTTAATGTCCAATGTTTCAATGTTTAATTTAATTTAGTGTTAAATCGGTGTGTAACATGTGGGTTTAGATTCTGCACAGTAAATCCTCCATTATATTATATTATTATGGGTTTGCCAAGCTGTTCAATCATGCTTTGCTATGAATCTGTTGCACCAGTGCTTGTCGGCCTCGTGTCCTGCCGGGTGGAGGGTGGTCGAAGGCTGAGAGTTGTACATCCTGACACTGAGCAGTTTGTCTTGGTATCTTTACATCTGGGAACTGTCAGACCTTTGTAAAGGTCATGTTGTAGAGCGGAGGTCCATCAGTCCATGTGTGTGTGTGTTTTCTGTGCCGGCTGCTGTGATTAATCCCTAATGTGTGAAATCAGTGTGCAATAAACACTGCAGCCTCTCCCAGCTGCCAGTTTACAGCTCTCAGAAATATATTTCCCCTGTGTGACGTAAATCTACTTTTTTTTCTTCTTGTGTGTATGAAATTAATTTCACCATGACAGGAAACGTGACACAGAGTGGCAACAAGAAGCCAAACAGCTCCGTCAACCCCGGACTGTTGGACGTCAGTCAGGTGATGTCAGACTCTTCCTAATCTGCGTGGCCACAATGACACTTAATGTGTTTTTATCAGGACGTCACGATGGGACGTGCTGGCTGGTCTTCTTGCACCCTCAAGTGGTGAAACACAGACATGACAGGATGAGAGTGCCGACACAGCAGCTTCCCCCAAACATGTATAATCACATTACTGCAGGTCCATGAATGAAAGTTCAAGATGAACCACTGGAAGCTTCTTTTTAATCACACGCTGACTCGATTAGCGACGGTGATTCATCCTGTTCTCTGCAGGATAATGATGAACCGCTGGTTGTCTTTAACCAGGAATTCCTGGTGCTGCGTGATTGTTGTCTTTAATTTGTCATGCGAGCACCGACCGGCCAGACACGGCCTTACGAGACATCACACGTTCATATAACCAGATCCAAACAAGAGGCCTCCGTCTGGAGGTCTGAATGAAACCAACTGTCATAATCAGATTTACTGCTGTGTAGGACACCAGAGGGATCAGTGAATATGTTGCAGGAGGAAACGTGCACACGTCAAATGGATCATCTGCACACGCTCCTGCAGCCAAAGTCCTGCAGAGCCGGTTCAAAGACGCTTTACAGAGTTAAACAAACAAAGATTCACTTCCTAAAACCACACGTCTGTTTCTCTCCTGACGATCCAGGAATGCCAACGTCATCAACGTAGATTTTCAAAGTGTATTTAATCAGGAGGAAGAGACACACACTTCTACACATCCGTGTCTAGAGGTCGCCCTCTTCAAGCAGTCGGATCTGCTGCAGCACCGCCGGGTCTGCTGAGGGCTTCTCTCAAGGACGGCTCCGCGGCGATGATGAGGCAGGGGCCCCTTCATTCTCCTCATCCGGCTCGGTCCTGCTGAGCCAGAGATTGAGCTGTTTACTTTCTTGTCACCGGCTCCTCTCACCTTCAGGCCGGTCATAACTCCTGCTGCAGCTCCCAGGAGGCACCTGGAGAGTCTGTCAGGGTCGCGTATGAAGGAGGACTGTTTGCTTTGTTTAAAGAAAAAGGTTTGAATGTTATAAAAATCCATCTTAAAGCAATACTCACATGCCAGGCCACCTGCTGACTGTAATCTATAATCTAATCCAGCTCTCAGATGGAAGAGTTGTGCAGAAATGTGTCTAAAAGTTAAACAGCTGCAGCTGTTTGAGGCTGTTCGTGAGGGTTTATAGTTTTTTTTGTTGCAGACTTGGCTAAAAGAAAAAAGCACATGGATCCACCTGGAGAATCTAGTCAGTCCAAATAATCCAAATAATCCCAGGAAGTGTTAATGAATTCCATCACAAACAAAGGCAGTTCAGCTATTAGAGGACAGTTTACACATGTTACCAACACAATCTGCTTTCTATTCACCCTATTGTCTTCGTCCTGACAGCGACATAAAGCAGCAATCATACGCAGCTCTTCATCCTTTGTTCCTCAACCCCTGAGAGACCGATCCACTCCTCTTCTGTTAACATCGCCCTTCACCTCTCTCGCTCCATCTCAAGGTAACATTGGGTATTCTCTCCTCGGGCATCCTCAGAATACATGACAGAGCCGTTATTATCAGCGTGTCTTATCTCCGGGGACGTGTTCTTACCGCCGCAGCTTTTGTTCATCTCCTCATTAGCAGTATCACAGAGCTTCACATGGGCAGCTGACGGCGGGAGACCTTTGTCTCATACGTGTCTCCGTTACTCTCGAGCGCTCCGAGAAATACATAATGATGAAGTGAAGGTGTTTTAGCGTCTGATTTCAGTTTTGAAGCTGTAGACTTGTGAATGTTAAAGAGTCGACTGCAACAAACTCGGACCTTGTTAGGACACGTCTTGATGTCCACCTGTACAGCTCCAAGATGAAGAAGTCCTCAGTGTCCTACGATGACAAAGGAGGATGCTGTTTGTAACACATCATTGGTTGCTGTGCATCCTGACTCTCTCATGACATGCTAGGTCTTCCAGGTATGAGAACCAGGTCCAGTGGGTTCCACAGGGGGGGTCAGTCCACATCCAATGAGCAGCAGGACCGAAGACTTCACAGAGTGTTCTCCAGGACGGCAGCATCAACACGTCCCTATGATGGATGGAGCCGTGCAGGCCTGCAGGATCTTCACCGTGAACGCTGTCACATCCCCTCTTAAAGGCAGTAAAGTTGAAATACAGGGAACGTTCCTCTCGACGCGCCGCCGCTCGATGATACTCCGATCGGTTTAAACGGGGCAACAAATAACAGATTAGGATTGAGCAGAATATTTCCTGCTCCTTTGGTTCTCATAATGAAAGGCAGGATGAATGATCAGGGACGTGAAGCGCCCCCACGAGAGGAAGGAATTACACCGGCTGCCTGTAAAACTGATGCATGGCTTTAACGCCGCTCCTAAACTTCCAACATCAACAATCCATTTCGCCGCTTTTTCAAACAGTCGCCGCGGCGACCCGCGTTTTCCACATCGATCATCGATGACTTTTACAAATTCAGACTCTCAAAAAGATGCTGAGTCGAGAGGAACTGACGACCCGCCGCTCCTGTAAAGCACCGCTCACATAATACGTCGTGGTCGCAGGGGGAGGGGGGGAGGGGGGGGGTGAGCCTATAATAAACTGACACATTGCTTCAGTGAACATGGCAGGAAGCAAATGCTGAACTGCCAAGCTCAATATACTCAGACCCCCTATCAGTTTATGGCTGTAATGGATCCAGCAGGCAGGAGGAGCCCGGTGGGCTCCGGAGGCTCTTTCAATTCGACATATAAGAAAGTACGTGGAGTCGGTCTGCTCAGCGACTCCGGCTCCTTCAGACAATGACACCATTCAGACGTCTCACACGGACGAGATGAAGAGGGGGAAAATGCTTGTCACACAACAATGACACCATATGGCGAGGCCTTCGCACAGCTTTAGGATATTTGATTAGTTTTCGTATATTTTGCATCAACCCGTGAAGTATTAAGGATGTGACGACTTCCTCCTTAATCTCTCAGATGACTGAGATGATTCCCTCTTCATTTCCTCGACACGTCTGGCAAACAGCTGTCGAGAGCTGCCACCATCACTAATCACGTCATCCTTGATTGTGTCAATGTGTACCATTGTTACATTTGCCTTTTATGTTAATTGTGTTATCTTTCACCCACACAGAACATCTGACTTATAACACAGTGATTCACTTGATTCACTTTTCTGTCATACGAATCGGTTTGGGGAGTTTTTTACGGCATAGAAGAAGTAAAAGATAAAACTATATGGAATGCTATACAGTGTCAGTAACATGCGGATGGATCAGGATTCAATGATGAAGATAAAATTTATCTTCATCATTTAATGGCATCAGGCCCCAAAATCACAAAGACAACAAGTGGTTGAATCAGGAGAGATTCGTCCTTCACACGCACGTTGGATCATTTAGAGTCTCCAGTAAACCTTCCTGCATGTTTTTGGTCTGTTGGAGGAAACCGGAGCACCCGGAGGAAACCCACGCCTGCACAAGGAGAACAAGCTCCAAACAGAAAGGTCCCAGCCGGCCAGCAGATCCTGCTGTGAGGCGACAGTGCTCACCGCTGCACCGCCCAATCCAATGATTGATAACTTAAACATGCATTGGAGATCGATGGGCGCCGAAAGACGCCTCTTATTAACGAGCATAACAGCACGTGTGTTCACAGCAAAGAGGGAAGGTCAAGGTTGATTAAAGATGGATGAGGGACCCGTGTCAGGCGGCCGGGCCGCGTGCCAGAGGTGTCGTCTGCTCAGGTGTCACCAGCTGGCCGTGTGAACGGAGAGCAGAGAACAGGAGATCAGCAGCTGCGGGTCGGATCACATCACCAGGTGGGGAGAAACATTCGTCTCTGTACCTGACAGGACGGCAGGTAAGATCTCAGACTGCTGTGGGTTCGGTGGGGAAGTTAGATCAGGCTTTGGATGATGCTGCTTGTTTGTCAGGATAATGTTTGAGGTGAAATGTTTTGGAGGATGTTTGTGCATGACTCATACTTTTCATGTGATGATACTTATCTGGTTTCATAGTGGTGACTAGAATGGTGCTGTTGAATTTCCTGTGATTAATTAGGACACTTAGGCAGCAGTTATTAAGGAGAAGAAAGGGAATACAGAGACATTACGATCTTTCTTGGTCACATTGAGCTCCTTGCATGTTGTGACTACACAGATATTCTCCTTCCACGACAAATAACGAAGCATCGTCACCTCCCTTTTGCACCATTTACTGTGAAAGTCAGTCGTAACTACAGTAATTAGTTAAGAGTGGGAACAACCTTCAGGGGAGTCGCTGCATCTGCAACAAAGAAGCTAACTCTTCCTCACCGTCTGAAGTTGACGTGTACTCATGCATACATAAGACACTAATCTCAGGACATGGCTACCTGCCTGCTGCTTCCTCTCCCCGCGGTCATCAGCCCATCGGTTGACATGGCAACAGATGCAGCGATCGGGTTACAGACACCGTAGTTCTCCGACAGGAAACAAAGGAGGCCTTTGAGCGCGCGGTGGAAAATTAAAGATCATTGTCATGTTAAGTTAGTTTCCCCCCAGGTACATTTTACTGCATTAATATGTCAGAATTAAACACCTGGTTCTTTCCATCACTGCACACATGCAGGTACTCCGACTCAATCACATCCACCAGCTTCGGCTGTGAATAATATGATTTAGTAGCACTTTACATAACAGCTCAGTAATGCGGTGATAGAAATAATAGGCTGGTTCCAGACCTCTGAATCGCCGCCAGTATCTGATTTTCCATCATCATCATCATGTTATGGTTTTTATTCAGCTGGTCGCCTGCTGTTGTTATTTGTACAGTTTCGTGCAACATAACAAGATGATTTTCACCATTATTACTCTGGTGGTTCTGCAGCTTTACAACTGTATTGCAAAAGAATTGAACTGTAATTTATTCATTATATCGTCATCGTTCTTACTGAGACATGAGACATGATCCAAACAACCCAAAGGTGGAGTTAAACATTTTGATTCTCATTCGCTTTCTTGCTGAGAGTAGATCAGATTGATTGTACTATTATCTGTCATTTTGTTTGATAAATATTAACATGCGATTAGCTTAGCTTAGCACAATGACTGAAACCAGAGGGAAACTGCTAGCCTGGCCTTAATGGTATCAGTACACAACTCCCTCTAAAGTAAAAAATACATATTGGAAATTATATTTAATTGCATGATCCTGCACTTTTAATTAACAGCTGCTTGGTCAAACATGTGGTTGTCAGTTCCCCTGTTGGAGATCCGATGTGATGGAGTCGTACCAGAAGGAGTCGCTGAGAAGAGTCAGGAGAAGCAGCCGGTCTCTCCTCCAGGATCTCCGTCCCAGAGGACTGCAGGCAGCGGACAGAGATCCTCCTGTATGTGTTCGTCATGTAGGTCTGATGGCAGCTCTGCACTTTTATTCATGGTTGTTTAAAAACACTTCACAGCTCCTCTGAGCTTTTCATCACTTTGAAGATGTCGCTGAATGAGGCTAAATATTCAGATTCCTCTTTTCTTCTCCTTGAGAGAGGTGCTAAGAAGAAATGTGCTTCAGATTTTAACGACACCGTGATACTCGCACGTGTGATGATGATGAGTCTCATTGTAAATTAAAAGCGTGTGCAGGTTGTTCTCAATCAGCATATTTAAACACTCCGCTAATCCCCATAAAACTGCATGAGACCGCAGGGCCGTGTGCACGCACACATCACACACAGATACTAAAAGGAAAAGATCAGCGATGCGTCATGAATGCCCAAACCAGATCTAAAGACACGAGAGCTCCCAACTTCAGAAAACCTTCAGCAGTGACGTCGAGGTCCGGCTGCAGGACACCGAACGCATTAGCAGGGGATATAAAACTATACTGAAAATAACGAGAGATCATCGTGTGATGGGAAGACACGAGCTGCAACTCCAGGCAGCTTGTAGATGGTCTGACCACGAGTAGTAATTATTACATTACTACATGAGTACTGAGTAGTTATTACTACATTACTACATGAGTACTGAGTAGTTATTACTACATTGTTACATGAGTACTGAGTAGTAATTACTACATTACTACATGAGTACTGAGTAGTTATTGCTACATTGTTACATGAGTACTGAGTAGTTATTACTACATTACTACATGAGTACTGAGTAGTTATTACTACATTACTACATGAGTACTGAGTAGTTATTACTACATTACTACATGACTATTGAGTATCTTAAAGAATATTATGAATTATTAAAAGTATTGTGATTTCAATAATATATCATCAACTGTTTAACCAGTTGTCTTGTACAAATGTGTGTCAGCATTAAAATGTTTGTGGTGTGTTCTTGAGTGTGTGTGTGTGTGTGT
>CAAKHC010015454.1:0-87515 GCA_901007825.1 Macroramphosus scolopax
AGCTTGGCTTGCAGTACTGTAGTATTCATACTAGAGCTACATTCCTTTATGAGGTTGTTAATCCGGTTCTCTGTGTTCCTGCAGTTTCCCCCCTCCTATGCCGGGATTTCAGATGTGAATCAGCCAGCGGAACTCATGCCACAGTTCTCAACCATTGAGTACATAGTACAGGTAAATACCACCTACATGTCCGCACTCTGACCTCAACCATGTGCGAGGAGATTGTAGCTACTGAAAATGTGCTGTGCAAAGGTTGCTATTACGATATGAAGTTATTTTCAGGCTTGACTGTGTAATCATGACATATTTCTGAATGCTTATTACTCTTTGTAACATATTCAGAAGAGATTTAATACATTACAACTTTTGGAATCAACACTATAATGTGGTACAGTGTTTTGATATGTTAACACATCAGTGATTTAAAATAGTTAAAATCTGACATTGTCCAGCCGAACATGAAACATTGAATCATTCGGATTGCACCAGACTGTAACCGTCGTCTCTTTACAGCGTGGACCGTCAGCTCCTCTGATCTTCCTCTATGTGGTGGATACATGTTTGGAAGAAGAGGACCTCCAGGCCCTCAAGGAATCACTCCAAATGTCTCTCAGCCTTCTTCCACCCAACGCGCTGGTGGGCCTCATCACATTTGGACGCATGGTCCAGGTTCACGAGCTCAGCTGTGAAGGGATCGCCAAGAGCTACGTGTTCAGGGGCACCAAGGATCTCTCCTCTAAACAGATCCAGGTGGGTGGAGCCAAAGAAGCAGAGAAATAATCTTTTAAGGAGATTAATATGGAAACTCTGGGGAAATGATGACCATTCTTGGTTTGACAGTACAGAGCTAGTTTAAACATATGTGATAACAGTTGAATGTCACACATGGAATAACATTGACACATTTCAGGCCTCTTTTTTTGATGAGGACGTTAACCTAAAATCGTCCCCTTCTGGTTCAATCACGCTGAATCTGACGACGACGAATGAGTACACTGATCGCTCAAACTCGTTGACGTGGTTACCATTTCATATGATATATGAATAACTGTTTTACCCTTTTCCCCCTCCAAAAGAAATGATGTAGCAAAATGGAAGTTTATTTGGCAGTGCCAACATATTGGCTGTGTCTCAAACGTTTTTTTATGTATTTAAGGAGATGCTGGGGTTAACAAAGCAAGCAGCCTCAGGACAGCAAGGACGCCCAGCAGCACCTCAGGACGCTGCAGGCACCTGCAGGTATGGTGGCACTTCCCAACGCATCATTGTCAGTTAATGGCAGCAGTTCAAAAACTTCTGAAAAGTTGAAGGCAATTTTCTCTTCGCCAGTCTAAGGTTAAGTGTTGTTCACATCCAGATTCCTTCAGCCGGTGCACAGAGTTGATATGAATCTGACTGACTTGCTTGGTGAGCTTCAGAGAGACCCCTGGCCGGTTCCTCAGGGTAAACGGCCACTCCGCTCCACTGGTGTTGCACTGTCCGTGGCTGTGGGTCTGCTGGAGGTAAAGTACACACAGACACACTCAAACAAATAATACAAAATGGAGTAAACCAGTCAGGTTGGTCATTGGAGTAAACAGAACAAAATTGTTTTACGGACAAATAAATGTTTTATTAAAAGCAAACCGGTCAAGTCAGCTTTATTTACATAAACAAGTATGACAATTGCAAATTTTGCTCAAGGGCCTTTACAAGGCATCCTCAAGAGCGTCCTGCTTTGACCCACAGGAAAGTGTCTTGTTGTATGCGATATTAAATTGTTGTGCGTACACAGAATATTGTATATGTAGGGTCTCGTTGTTTTTGGGATGCGTGTCATTTGTGTAAAGGCAGAGTGATCCAGAGAACCATTCTCTCGTTGAATTTTTACTACACATGACAAACAAGTTAAACTAGTGTCAAACTATTGTACGCAACCAAATAACCACAAAGGGAAATTTTCAGGCTATCAATAGCCTCATTCATCAAGGAACTTCCCAGTAACCTGAACTTTAGCCTCTTCGAAAGGATCGTTCCACATGTCACTATTCAGAAATGCACCCAGTGCCTGATAGTTATCTTGCTGAATAAGTACACACGCTTTGTTAGTTCAAAGGCCGGTTACTATTTGCCTTCTGTCTTTTTTCTCCCACGTCATCATCCTCTAATCTGTGTGCTTATATAACATCAGAGTGCAACAAATCATTCTGCTGCTGCACTCTCCTTTAGCAGAGAGGAGATGAGGCCTGATTAGGATAAATTTGGCTCTTTCAGTGACTTCGGATTCACTGCTTTTGTCAGCAGCCATTTGACCTGATGAACGGGTCGTTTGTTAGCGTGTGAGAACGAGCTGCAAACAAGCTGTTGGCATCCAACTATCAGCCGGCTTAGTTGAATTGTTGTCCTTGAGTGACGAAAACTCTAATCACTGTGTATGTGAACTATTTATCACACCTTCACATTGTATTAAAAGCTGAAAACCTCTTGTGTGTCTTGGGCTTTCCCAGACTCCTGGACTATGGACTTGTTGTGGCTGTCAGCCTGAACCATCTCTCATTCAGAGTTGTTCTACTTTTGTTCACTGAAGCCACATTTCTGCTTTTCTTGTTAAATGTGAATAATGTTGTCAGACGATGGAAAACTATTTAAACCAAGAAGAATTAATTAGAAATTAACATTTCGGATGCAATGGCGATCCTTGTTCTTTTTAATAACTAAGCGTTGACTTCTCCCTCCCATCACTCCTCTTTAAATTGAACATTTGAGGACTAAGTCACTAGTCTGCTGCAGCTCATTATCCCCATTCACAGCCAAAAGACAGTAAATGAACACAGAAGCTGCCACACTAAACCTGATACAGAACCATTTTTAACCCATGTTGGCGCAAGGTTAGGAGCGTCACAGACTTGCGAACAGCGGAATCAATACGGATCTATATACAGTATACAGTATGGGTTACTATACATTTCTATAGTCAAAATAAATGTGTTACAACTGAAGAAGTTATACCGTTGTTATGAGTACAGCAGCATGTGTTAACTAAAACCTGCTTTCTCCTCATCCTCAGGGCACATTCCCCAACACAGGTGCTCGTGTGATGCTGTTCATAGGAGGGCCCCCCACCCAGGGCCCCGGCATGGTGGTGGGGGACGAGCTGAAAACCCCCATCCGCTCCTGGCATGACATCCAGAAGGACAATGCCCGCCACCTGAAGAAGGCCACCAAGGTGAACAAATGCATGAAACCCTCTCATATAAATCTTGGTCATTGTCTAAATCCTGTGGTATTATAAAACCTGCTTAAAGGAGTAAATATACATCTTAGAGCTGTTGTTTCATGTCCTGTGTCTTCTCTCTACAGTACTATGAAGCCCTGGCCAACCGTTCAGCCGTAAATGGTCACAACATTGATATCTACGCCTGTGCTCTGGACCAGTCTGGCCTGCTGGAGATGAAGTGCTTATCTAATCTTACTGGGTACGTCAGCAATCACTGTCATAACCATTGAGGGTGTGTGATCAATCGTGTAGGTAGTAGGATTCTTGCATGTATGCATCATTTTTAGCATTTTAATGACTGCTGTTCTGTATTATCAGGGGCCACATAGTGATGGGAGACTCCTTCAACACCTCCCTGTTCAAGCAAACCTTCCAGAGAGTCTTCAGCAAAGACTACAATGGAGACTTCCGCATGGCCTTCGGAGGCGTCCTGGAAGTGAAGGTAGATAAGTGATTGGAGTCATTGGAGTTACTGTTGTTCTGTCTGTGCATGAATTAGAATGTTTAAGAGATTATCAATTTCAGTGTGCAGGATGAATTTAATACTGATAATGACATTTGCTGCCATGAATATTGAATTAATATCCCCTGTCTTTCTGTCTGTGTAGACATCAAGGGAGCTGAAGGTCTGCGGAGCCATTGGACCTTGTGTTTCGCTCAACTCCAAGGGTTCCTGTGTGTCAGAGAATGTGAGTCATTGTCACGGAGAAACAAAAGGTCTCACAAAAGATTATGTGGCATCCACCATAATGCATTCTCTGTTGTGTTACAGGAGATGGGAACCGGTGGCACAAACCAGTGGAAAGTGTGCAGCCTCAGTCCTTCCACCACTCTGGGCATCTTTTTTGAAGTGGTCAATCAGGTAAAAAAAACATTTTGGCTTTGCAAGCTCTGATGGGATTACTGAAGGCTGATGATTAATGACATCAATCAAGTGTATACTAGTTTGGTTTCTCTTCTGTAGTTGAAGTCCACTTATTAGTGCAAAGAGAGGGAATATGAAGGCAATGAACAGCTGGAGTCTGACTTTTTCTACTGTTTCTGTGTGTACAGCACAATGCACCAGTCCCTCAGGGTGGCCGAGGGGCCGTCCAGTTTGTAACCCAGTACCAGCACTCCAACACACAGAGGAGGATACGGGTCACCACCATCGCCAGGAAGTAAGACATTGATTCTATTGTGTCGATACAATGATTAATGACTGCACTTCAAAAATGTACTTGATTACTTATTCTTTAGTACTTATTGTATGTCAACCAAGCTGGGTCGTTAGACTGACAAGATTATCAGGAGTGAATGTTAATGCTGGTTTAGGGTAGTGATGTAATGAATCAAGATAGTGAAGAAAGCGATACTCTTCACTAAGAGGATGTTTACATTCCTGTGACTTAAGTGTCTGTGTGCGTCATTGACACCACACCCATGTTAACCTGAACCCTGTTCACCTTTTCAACCACAAGCTGGGCAGATGCACAGTCCCAAATTCAGCACATCGAGTCCTCCTTCGACCAGGAAGCGGCTGCCGTGATCATGGCTCGCCTGGGCGTGTTCAGAGCAGAGTCAGAGGAAGGACCGGATGTCTTGCGTTGGCTTGACAGGCAGCTCATTCGTCTGGTGAGTGACGCACCCGAACCCTTCCACCGCATGCACTGAACAATGCGTTGTTGTCATTGGTAGGAGTGTGCTCTACAAATAGTTCAAACGTCACTGTCGGTATATAAAACTTTGTCTCTCTGCGTTGCAGTGTCAGAAGTTTGGCCAGTTCAATAAAGACGATCCGACATCTTTCAAACTGTCAGAGTCTCTGTCGCTGTACCCTCAGGTAAACTTGGAACTAGTGCAACTTAATGAATGTGAATTTGTAAAGACATGATATCACTTCTTCACACTGAATCTTCATGTAAAAATACCTTCTCTGAATTGTCTCTCCCCCACCTACAGTTTATGTTCCACCTGCGGCGGTCACCCTTCCTGCAGGTGTTCAACAACAGCCCAGATGAGTCGTCCTATTACAGGCACCACTTTGTCAGGCAGGACCTGACCCAGTCCCTCATCATGATGCAGCCCATCCTCTACTCATACTCCTTTCATGGACCACCAGAGGTCAGCCTCACACCTTTAACACGTTGATCTGTGTTAGCCGTCCCAAGTAGCTTGCTCAATGCTCTCACATAACATGTTTCCGTTCAGTACTTGCAACCTGAACCGTGTCCTGTGTGTATCTTTCCCTCAGCCTGTGCTCCTGGACAGCAGCAGTATTCTGCCGGATCGAATCTTGCTGATGGACACTTTCTTCCAGCTTGTTATCTACCATGGAGAGGTGAGAAAGCAAACCACTAACTAGGAGGTCATCTATTTATTTAGATTTAGCAAACGGTGGACAAGAGATTAGATCTGCCTAAACTTCCAATACCTAACAATGCTCGCTTCGTCTACCTATTATAGTCATGTATTTTGTCACTCAGGCACATGTGACATGCACAGAAAAGCTCCTCACACTTCAGGACATTCAGACATGATGAGGGATCTACAGAGAGACGATGCTCAGGAGATATTTGGCACCAAGTTCATTAGCGGGAGCAATTAGTCAAATATATGACGACAAGAAAGGCGACCTTCTTTGTCCTTAAAGTCTGCCTCACTGATGGATTATGAAACTTATTTTGCTTAATTAATGACCATTGTGAGAGCAAGAGACATTCTGTGATATCACAGTGAGGCTGCATATCTCTCGAACTCTTTGACCTGGTGACCGCTTTCAACTCTTTCAGTGTTGAAGGGGATCCAGAGATGTTGGTACATCCAACCTGTTGTAACTTATGCTGCTTATTCAAACATGTGAAATTGCCAACAAAAGGGCGGATTTATGGAGGAGGCACATTTCATCGGAAGTATTGTTGACCTCCATAATTTCCCTCTTCAGGTTAGACAACACACTCGCCTGCAATCATCTAATGCTGCTGCTATTTTCCTCCTGTTTCCCCCCCTAGACTATCGCCCAGTGGCGAAAGGCAGGCTACCAGGAAATGGCAGAGTATGAGAACTTCAAACAGCTGCTGCAGGCTCCTCTCGATGACGCCCAGGAGATCCTCCAGAGCCGCTTCCCCATGCCGCGCTACGTCGACACAGAGCATGGCGGCTCGCAGGCTCGCTTCCTGCTCTCAAAGGTCAACCCTTCACAGACCCACAACAACCTCTACGCCTGGGGACAGGTACAGTTTTATCAACTTACTATTTGTATGGGACGCTTTCTATGTATAGATATAGACTGTGTGTGAAGAATTAGACCTCTTAAAGCAGAGTAACTATCTACCTATCAGGTAACTATCAGTTAGTTTTTGTGTGTTGATGAGGTGAGGTCGGCTTCATTTGCAAACTCAGTGCAGTTACAATATATCTTAAAACCACTGTCACATATAAGTGCAATATTTTCTTATTATTCCGATTTGTTTCCCCCCGTTCAGAATCACATAATCTACAAAGGCACCGCCACGGACAGAGATTACTCTGCATTAATAACCATAACGACTACGTAACAATTTTTCCGAACAGTTTCAAAATCATCTCCTTCCTCGAATGAAGACTTAAAAAACTCCAGCATGGCCTGTACCCACGACGAAAAAACAATCTCCACTGCCAGCCCGGAAGATTTAAAGTTAAACTGTTAGCAAACACGGGGCTTGGATTAGCTAACCTCTCATTTTAAGTGTGGAGTATTGAAAGCTGAAAATAGAATTAATCTCTTACTTCCCAAGTCAAGGAAGAGCTGGAGCCGAACCTGCTGTGAATGTATCTATGGTGGTCTCACAATGGGTTTATCAGGAGAACAAGGTCTTACATGAAGTCATCTCGGTGATAAATGCATTGAGTTCATTAAGGTGATCAGGAGATCAGAGTCTTGAAAAAAGTTTGAATGACAGAAACTCACTATTGTCCTCCTTTGCTTCCCGTAGGAGACGGGAGCGCCGATCCTGACCGACGACGTCAGCCTGCAGGTCTTCATGGACCACTTGAAGAAGCTGGCGGTGTCCAGCTCTGCGTAGATGTTGTCTAATTCACCAAAAAACATGGGAGAACACAAGAGAAAGAGTCATAAGACATTCCAGTTCTGCTATTGGGATCCATGAACATTTCTCCTGTCTTGTAGAGGAGCCGAACCCAGAGTGTCTGTGCTCGCTTGATTTTATTGTGCTCTGTTTAATCTATCCGACATTTCCCTGCTGCAGACGGAACAGAACAAGGGAACGCAGCACATTCCTCTATTAATTAAAGAAAACAAGTGACTTTCCTGCTTATTTTATTTATAAGAAACGGCTCCGTTACTCCAGAACTAGACTGTCCTCAGCTAAGCAATATAACATTCTCTTTTCATATTTGATATGACCCCTGACATGCAGAATGGTTAGAGTAATCTGTTTTCTGTTTGTTTTGTCCTTAAATGTACCGCAGCACACTTGGTTCATGGCTGTTTAATAAGATATATACAGTATATATAAATGCGTGCTTTGTCGATAGCTTAAGATGACATGAATTTAAATAAATTGTAATGATGCATCTTTCACTGGTTAAACATGTTGAGAAGACTAATTGGTCTTCACGTTGACGGCTTGCTAGTCCCCCTATTTGACCCGAGAGAAGAAAAAAAAAAAAATCCAACGTGGATTACTCACAATTGTTTTCCAAGAAAATTCCCTGTGAATAATGAGGACGAATGTTCTGAGGAATTGAAGTCACATCAACTCAAGTGAGACTCAAGTGTTTAATGACGAACATTTAGATTTATTTTTAACTTCCTAGGGGCTCTCTGTAGTCCGGTCCACTCATCCCCTCTTGGTCACCATCTGGTATTTTGCACCCAATGACTGCCCGAGTGTGTTTGTAATCAAACTTTAATGTGCTGTACGAGTGTATAAAAGGGACAGTTGTTCCACTTGGATGATGTCTGGAGTCTTAATACTATCCATATAAAGGCCTGTCGGTCGGAAACCAACTCTCTGTGTCGTCTGTCCTCGCATCACATTCACCCCCTCTGTTCCGTACGAACATACAGGCCACCGACATTTGACTGATGTTTCACACGCACATGAGCAGCGGTTCATCCTGCTGATTGGATTCATAGGTTAAGATGTATGAACACTTAAAGAAAAAAACTTCTCTAAGTGGTTTATCGCATTGATGTCAGAAGAGATCAGAGATCTGATGTCCAACACATGTCCAGCAGAAGGATCGACCTCCCTGTCTCTGCCTGCCAGATGGAAACATGGCATGCGAGTGTCATCGCACACACGGCGCCGCTAGGTGAAACATCCTGTGTGCAGATTGGAAACGACTCCCTCCCTAAACAATTGTCTTTTTCTTCTTCATTGCTACTGTACAGAACCTACAGAGCATGCAATCCCAATCATAAAACCACTCACGCACCATCTACTGTCACTGTAAGCTGATTCCAGAGCGCCCAGACAGTATGATTTCGAGGATCAGTGAACCGCAGATTATGAAGACTAATCCTTGGGGGCTATCTGTTTAGCAGAAAATTCTACCCTTAGCAGCTTTAAGCGAAAGTTGCCACTGAAATACAAATGAAGTTTGTGTCTATCAAGAGCTTACGTGCTCAGCGTTGCACCGTGAGAGCACATATGCTCCAAAAGTATTCAAGGCCAAACAAAAGGTTCGATATTACGTCTCTTAATCTTTTTTTTAACATGGATACTGACGCAATACACCGAAAGCTCATTTTGTTTCCGTCCCTCTTCCCCATTTAGTCCGGTGTGTGTCGTGTGCTCCGAGGCCCGACTGTACACCATCATGCAATGATCCCACAAAGGGAAAATAATCGTGTTGTTGTTATTCTATGTTAATCTGTTTCTCCATGCTCGGACATCTTGACGCATGCAAAACCGTGATGACATTAAATTGAACGATGGAACATTTTTTTTTTTTTTCCTTTCATGATGCTCATGTGCATGTGATTCCCTGGCTTAGGCAAAGCTGTAAGGAAATGTGTTGTCTTCTTATCTCCTATCAAATCCTAACGGATGACTTCTAGTCCATCAGCCAAAGCAATCCAGTTTGGCTTCCATCCCCGGGAACTTATGTAAGAAATCTATATAGAATATGTCACAGCGTGTTTATATAACTGTGATTGACTGATACTGAAGTCAGACGACGTCTACTGTAGACGGCATAGATGTGAGTGTCCTGCCAGGGATTACATATAATATAAGTGAGTAAAAATAAACTTCATCTTGCATTTTTAAATTCAATAAATGATGCTATGTGCACAATAAATATCAGCGTGGAAGACAATCCTTTAGGGACGCAAGTGAGCAACAAGTTCAGGCGAGTTAATCTGAAGCCGACTATTTAAAGACCATGTGACCTTTCCTGAACATCGAGGTCACCATGTTTTTCATCAGATTAAATCTTTTATTTTCAATATGTGATCTTACTTAGATCAGCGTGAGAGCGTGTTAAGATTGGACACAGTGACCAGAAACACTTTTTTTTTATAATGTATCAAGGCGCTGCGTCTCGTACAGGCAGAAAAAGGTTCCTTATCTGTTGGTATCAGATGTAGAGACGAAACATGGCTACTTAACAAACTCTTGTTTTTATTTTCGCTTATCACTCCTGTTTGCAAACAGATTTTGCAAAGGGAGACCAGGTGATTAATCAAAATGTGTCTGTGAATGTCGATGTCAGACACGTTGGACCATCGATGGATCAGAGCTGTGCATCAGTCTGATTGTCGTGACCTCCCCACAGACGGAACAGATATCAAAGCAGTTCTTCATGTTCCGTTCCTTTGCCTGTATAATAGAATCTGTAAAGCAGGAGGCACTTGAAGTCTGATCCTGTGCGAGTGGTGGACCGCGTGCCCTCCTCACTCCTTCATCACCTTTATGCACAGTATCATCAGCAGCTTATTCATCGGTGTTTGAAGCACTTTGGTTGGAGAGCCTTGGCCTGATTTGACAGTTGTAGAGTTGTGTTGGAGTGCAGCTTAGCCTCCAGGGCGGAGGATGAAGGCACGCCGCCGAGGTAACAGAGATGTCAGGCCTTCCTGGCCCCGTCTGCTGCGAGGTTGTAAACACTCTTCATACAGAGGCTCAAACGATATGTATTTTTAGCTCGTTCTCACACAAGAATCACGCGGGACCGATGGGAAACCTCTTTGATACGCCAAGATTTCTGATGTCACAGTTCAGATTAGAAGATGTTTCACCGCCGACTCTCGGCTGTGAAGTCACTCGCATTTCTCACAGCGTGCGGCGCCCAAACAGGAGCTCATCCTCTGGTGACCTCCGTGCAAACAAAGTCAGCCTCTCTGAAAGCAGACACCAACTTTCAGAATTGAAAACAAGGATTACTAAAACTACAGCTGCCATCATGACTTTGACAGGATTGTGAAGCTGCGTTCTGCGAGCTGAGCGGAATATAACACACACACTTCTTGCTTTGTCTCTTCTGAGGTACGAGAGGTCACCTAGGAAACAAGATAATTCCCCCACACACTTATCACCTCTGCATGACTCTAATCCGTGCTGGAGTTGGGTCCTTAATCCCATTTACTTTAAGATTCCTTCAGCTGACAACACACATCACATCTGGAGGTTGTTCATATTCAACAGTCCTTTAATAATTTATCTTAAAGCAGCGACATCTAACCTATAAATATACACAATATATATACATGTTTCAACTTAATAAACTGCTGTGTGGTCAGTTTATGTTTCACTAGTGTTGAATGGAAGTAGAAGTACAAGTGCAGTACTTGATTAAAGATACTTCATTACCTTCCATCAATGGAAGCTGACGTCACTAACACTGCTCTTTACTTTTATTAGCTGGACAGACTGTAAATTTAAAGTTTTGCATTTCCAAAAGTGGGACTAAGAGTTGTATAATTTCTCTTGTGACCTGCTGGGAGCTTAAAAAGATGGAAAAATAACAAGTACGTGTGGGGTTTGATAGGTTGTAATATGGTAAATAATCCAGCTTGATCTTGACATTTTCCTCGGGACTAAAAGTCAGGACAAGTCTGTGTTAACACACCTGTCCCTCAACTTTTAGCAGCAGTTGCTCTTCATCATCCTCATCTTTTTCTGCAGTGACTTCTGTCACTTGTTGTCGGGACCGTTTGTCTTTTCGCAGACTGATGTTGAAGGTTGTTCGTGCGCAGCGGGGCGCGCGGAGGCTTCCTCGTGCCACAGAAGGGAAGAGAGAGGGAGAGCATGACAAGAAAATCCAACACTTGATGCAGGCGAGCGTCACATCCTTTGACGAGGTGACGTCCCATAGGCTGGACACCCGAGCTGACAGATATAGAAGAAGATCTAATGATGGAAGTGTTACACTTTGGCACGGGTCATCGTGTGAAGATGCTGCACCAATGCAGTTGTTTGGAAACTTGATGACGTGCTTGGGAATCAGCACCTATCCCAACTTGCACCCTCTAACTTTTCGGTCCTCCTGCATCCTCCTCGCGGACAATGAAGACATCTCGCAGATGCAGGACCCTGCTGTCGGTTGGCTTGAACTTCCTCGCGCTGTTTTTCTCCATCACCGCGTTCATCACGACCTACTGGTGCGTGGGGACCCAGCGGGTCCCGAAGCCGAAGTGCAGCAAGCTGCGGACGCACCAGTGCATCGACTACGGAGTGAACGAGACGGACCCCAACAAGGTGGTGTACAGCTGGGAGACCGGGGACGACCGGTTCCTGTTCCGCCAGTTCCACACCGGCATCTGGTTCTCCTGTGAGGAGAACATCCACGATGAAAGTAAGAGCACGAGGTGTGTGTGTGTGTGTGTGTGTGTGGAAGCTGAGCTTATTGTCAGAGGCATGTCACTGCTTATTGTCACTGTTCATTATGGTGCTGAGGTGAGTCCATGTTACTGAAATATAAAGTCATATAGATTCTTTAAATACTGGTTCACCACTATGTCAAAGTTTGTTGCCATTTTTTTTTTCTTTATCTAATATTCAATTGTGGCTGCAATTCTTTATTGATTGTTATAGAATGAATCACAACACACACACACACACACACACACACACACACACACACACACACAGCAGACTATTGTCTGACACAGAATAACAACTGATTCATATGTCATATTTAAAAAACAATAAACAGATGCTCCGCTCTACCAATCTGTTTCCATTTGATGACAGCTGAGGGTCAGTTGCTGCCTCCTATGTCAGTGTGGCAACACTTGGCAGCTTCAGTGTGAAGTAAAACTCCACAGATGCCGAGCTGTAAGTGGGCGGCTGTGCAGCCCTGGAGGGGCTGAATGTAATTGCTTCACAGCTTAAGTGAAATGCAAACAGCGACTGCAACATGTCTGAGCTTTGTGTCGTCACTCAGTGAACTTTGTCCACGCTCGATTGTAAATTAATAATATGATACACAAGGGGTGGGGGAGATGAGCCTCGAATCCAATGAGTGTGTTGTCGGGGCCGAGGTGTCGGGAGGGTCATGAAAAGTTTAGGTTAAACTTTATTGCCAGGCCAGATTATTCCCCAAGGGCGGCTCACTGCTGCTCGGTGGCCTCCATCACCCCCATTGATCATACATCACCCTGACATCAGTCTATACTGTGGTAACTATGCTACGTATAATATATTTATATCGTGTTGCTCAAGAATAGAAATGACATGCACAGTCAGATTATTCAGGAAAGAATTGCTCGAACATGTTATTCTCATCAAGTGGCTGTACGATGGGGGGGGGGGCGGGGGGGCTGAGGCAGCTTGAGTTAATAAGGATTACGTAGCTGCGGCCTTGATGAGTTTTTCCTCAAAACAGCTGTTGCCACCCTCCTTCTACCTGATTAAAGAGCACTTAAAACAAATCCAGCAGCATGCTACGCCTGACAGATGACACAGAAGAACATCTGCATCTGCAGTTCTACACATTGTACCTTTAATTCAATAGGACAAGAAGCGAATGTTGAGTGGTCCAGCCGATGGAGCGTCTGGTGATGCTGATGGTTAAAACGCTACGTCTTAATGTCAGTTGTCTTATTTCAGTGTAGAACTGACACATGTTGCGTTGCTGTGGGCTCAGAGGTCACACAGTCTGAGACCATCCAGTGAAACACACCTGGACACCAATTAGGATTACAGATTAAAGCCTGTATCATAATAATAATATAATGAGATTGTTTTTCTGCTGTGCTGCCAGGTGAGCGATGCCGAAGCTTCATTGATTTGGCTCCTGCATCCGAGAAAGGTGAGTCAACACTGACCATTAAATTAAATGTGTTCCTGTTCGGTTTTATTCACTTTTATTTACATACTTCCTTATACCTCAGGGAAAGAGAGAGACGAGAGATGTTCGTATATATAACTCGTGGGTGAGTTAATAACCAGTCGTGGACTTTAAAGGTCGTAAGGCCAAAGCACTGCTCTCTGTTCTCGCCTGCAGCCGTGGTACTTGTAGCCAAATATTCCCAGAAAATAATAACTCACACTATTGATGCAGTGCCAAAGCATTATACATTATGCGAAATCCATTGTGCTTGAGGCTGGATTTTAAATATAAGCAGAGCGTGGATTAAGTGATTGTGAATGGAATCCGTGGGAATTATTGAATTACTCCGGCTCTATACCTATAATGTAAGTGGTTACAGGGATATTGTTCTTGCTTCCAGTGAACAAATCATCCTTTTGACATTTCCATTCTAATGAATCGTAACTGCTGAGGCCCTTTAAAGAGCTGAGCTACACGCCACAAGGAGAGTGATACTATATGAAGCAGGTAGCACGTTGAGCATCCCCATCATCCTAGTTTAGGGTGGAAACAAGCTCATTTTGTGAGTCATTATTCTTCATCCTGAGGTTGATCTGACTGTCTGTTGTTGACCACTGTGACTGTGTTTCAGGGATCCTGTGGCTGTCGCTGGTGTCCGAGATGCTGTACATTGTTCTGCTGGTTGTGGGCTTCAGCCTCATGTGTTTAGAGCTCGTCCACTCCAGCAACGTCATCGACGGACTCAAGCTCAATGCCTTTGCCGCTGTCTTCACTGTGCTCTCAGGTGCTCGTTTTTTAGCCTGAAATGTCTTTATGATGCATCATCCTGCATGCAGGGCAACGCTGGAAGCACTTGGCTCTAAAGGTTGTTTGACCTGTTTGATTTCAGGTCTTCTCGGCATGGTGGCTCACGTGATGTACACGCAGGTCTTCCAGGTCACCGTCAGCCTGGGTCCGCCCGACTGGAGGCCCTATAACTGGGACTACGGCTGGTCCTTCTGGTATGACTCCACAGACACACAGCAAGTCGTTTTCTTCTCAGTATCAGATCCAGTGTGTCGTAGGACGTGTTGTGCATGTAAACTGGAGCTGACACCTTTGAGAAAACTGGATGAGGGATTGTAGTTCTCATGTAACAGCCCCAAATAGTCAGCTCCCCTCTCACGTCTCCCCAGCATCGCTGTCTGTAATGAAAAAAGCCCCAAAGCTCTCATGTTCCGCAGGATTAGGCTTTGGTGTGCAAATCCCCAATACAGGCGTGATTGGAATTGCATAAGGGGATAATATTTCACTTCTATACAATATGCACAGTAGACAGAAAACTCATCACAGAGACTAAACAATACTTGACCCTTCGGGAATATTGACCAACCTGAGCGAAAAGTACAGGAGTTGATGATTTGACGGCCTGACCTCCCTTGTGAACTGGTATATATTGAGCGAAGCAGAGGGACTTAAGGGGATTGACACTAATCTAGGCAAACACAGTGTCAAAATATTGAGGGAAAAGGCATCCAAGTGTTGTGTGGATGGAGTGAACCGCCTTACGAAAGCAGCGTGCAACTGATATACCAGCAGATGTGTTCTGAATTGCATGTTTTTGCTGTGTTTCACACCAGCATGGCCTGGGCCTCCTTCACCTGCTGCATGGGTGCGTCAGTCACCACCCTCAACTCCTACACGAAGACCGTCATCGAGTTCAGGCACAAACGCAAGACCTTCGAGCAAAGCATCCGCGAGGAGCAAGCGCGGGAGGCTTTCGGATATTTCCAGGAACGCTCGGTGCACTCCATCTCCAAATCCGTGGAGGTGTATTCCAGCCAGAGCCTGAAGAGCAGCAGGAAGATGCAGCTACCCTCGGACTCCCTGGACCTGAGTGACATCCAGGCATGTTTGGGGGAAGAGCAGTGCTGAAAGAGACAGCACTCCTCTTCCTCTGTGAGCGGATGGAAGCTTTCTTTTCTGTCTGGTCGTTGTTCAGTACGGGACCAAACACTGAACAGGATCTCCGGCCACACTGTTGCCTCCATCCGAAAACATTTAAACTCCGCCTTAATTGAATTAACTCCCTGTTGTTGCTGTTAATAGTCAAGTCACACCAGATTATAGTCGGGCAATCCAGCTGAGATTTGGATAAAACTCATCATCTGATGGAGGACAATGTTCTCTTGAACCCAATGTACATTTAAAAAGAAAGTTCTGTCAAGTACATTCCCCTACAAATAGAGCGGCTCAGATGCTGTCGCCTTATTACACATGTTTCAGTTAATCAATAAATTGATGCTGAAGCATGAAATAAAGCCACAATTGCTTTCAACAAACAATGTGCCTACAGAGATAAATGTTGTAAATACGTTGAGCAGTGTAGGCGGGCAGTATCTCTTCTAACACAGAATTGTTGTCGAAAACAATCTTCTGGATCTTCACAATGACTGATTTGACTTCCTTTTTTATTTTCAGGATATTCTGAGATTTCTCGTATTCGACAGACACCGTTTCACATAACAGGAACATTTAAGCAAACAACAAAACAAAAGCCGCATCATTTATAACATCAATCATTAGGAACAGGTGGCCGCAGGATACCTGAAGGATAGCTGTTAGCACTGCATGCTAACAGCATGCACATCTCGTACTACCACTTTGTTCCTTGCAACGGAGTTACAGCCGTCCCAGAGGTCTGCACCCATCCTCATAAATTTTGAACTTCCTCCTGGCTCTTCACCCGGGAAAAATGGGATGACGCTTGTGACTCTTGACTGCGTTCCATACTGTTGCAGTGTGAGGGAGCAGCCGGCTGGGCCTGTCTGAATACTTCAATAACAGGTGTATCAATGTTACAGCGGCTTCTTCGACGCTATGAATCAGCTCATGCAAAAGTTTATAAGCAAACATTTTGAAAACTGTACACTGGTTTATAAATTAATTATTAAATAATTGTGCATGACGAGAGGTCATTACATGTGTTGTTAATTCCATCTCACTGAAGAATCATTGGTCAAGTTTATAATGATGACGCATCGCCCATGTCGTACCTGAAGAGGGCAGTGTTGTGTTACTCTATAGAGCAATGGAAGCGACTATAATTTGGCATTAACATTTTGGTTTTAAAAGACATTCTTAATAAGCAGGGGGGGAACTCATTTATTTTTGTATATCTTCTTTTATTTGTATCTTCTATTTGTATCTCTACATGTCAAGGAGAATATATGCAACTTGTGTTAATAATGTACAAATGATATATAATGGCACAAGAAGGGGCCTGGTGTATATTTGTTAAAGTAATGATCTATCGTATATATATGTGTAATAGAAATATGTGATTTAAAATAAAACAAAGAAGGCGTATAAAGAGGTGAACCTGCACTCTCACATAGACCAGCTAGATATCCTTGTATTTTGTTCCTGTGTGAAAATCCTCTCAGTTGAGCTCTTTTCAAGAGGACAATATAATCTGGATGACAACAACTCTTTTGTTCAGTAGCCATCGTCGTACTCGTTCTGGGCTTGCTGCCGGGCCAACATGGCTTGTATGAGAGCACTGGAGCCTGAGGGAGCTCGGTTCTGCGGTGGAGCCGGAGCCCACTGAGTCCTGTCCTCGTCTTCTGCTTGCTGCCTGGCCTGCATGACTTGCATCATAACACTAGACACTGAAGACGGCAGGTCAACTACGTCTTGTGTTGCATCACCCTCTGCTCTTTGTCTGGCTTGCATTGCCTGCGCTACAGCACTGGATCTGTTGAGAGGGTTTGCAGAAGATATTGCTGTACTGTAGTATTCATCTCGCTCTTGATCATCATCGGCCATCTGCCTCGCTTGCATGACTTGCGCGAAGCCACTGGAGACTTGATTTTTTCCTGGCATCCGGTACGAATCTCTATCCTGTTCCTCGGCTCGATGCTGGGCCGTCATCGCCTGAATCAGAGCGCTGCTTGTGGAGATGTCTGAGGGAACGGGCACTCCACCAGCGAGTAAAGCCTGAACCATGGCGTTCGAGTTGGACGGGCCGCTCGAGGATCGGTCATCTGATCGTCGTTTAGGATGCTGGAGCAAAAATATGTCATTTAGGGTTCATAACAAATTCAAAAATAACAGATGAAGTTAGTTTGAAAGTATTTTCAGAACCGACCTTTTTTGGATTCTTCCGTTTGGCATTTTTATGAGGTTGAGATTTCTGGAGGTTCTGCAGCTTGTCCAGCAGGAACGACTTGTCTTTGCCCTCCTGGTGAGGAAAACACAAGCAGACAGAAATGAGGAATATAAAGCAGGTATTAATAAAGCTGAATTTTAAATGAACCAGAGGCTAAACGGCCTCGAAATCAAACACACATGTGGGTATTTTAAACACACTCACATTAACAATCTGTTTCCTCAGGAGACCAATAAGCTGCTTGCGGCCCTGAGTGACTTGCCAGAAGATGTATATGATGACTCTGAGCAGAAAAACATGGCCGTCAACAGAGGAGCAGAGAACTTTACATAGAAATACGCACACACGATTCACTTACAGGATCACAAGTGTGCTCAGGAAGTAGAAGATTTCACTTCTGATGACGTTCTCATAGATCCAGATGACCCACTGAGAACCTGTGATTCCTTCCAGATCAACTATCCAGAGTCCAACCACGCTGAAGGTGTTTTCAAGTCCCCTAAAAGGACCACACTGCTGAGAGGGAGTCAGACTGCAGAGCAGGACAGAGTGGACAAAACAGAGATTTGATTTATCATAAACAAAACATTTCAGAGAGAATGTGTTCGTGAACGTGAACGTGCTGGTTTAAATCGTTTTTCAGGACATGGACGATCCTGCAGATATTTGTTCTCTGACTCTAACTTCTTAATGTGAGATGAAGGTTTTGTAGTGGTCAAAGTGGGTCAAGTCTTCATACCTCCAGGCAGTGTATGCAACCATGGACAGGGCTCCCACAAAGAACGGGAAGAAGAGGAGGGCGATGAAGATGGTTTGCATCTGAGCTGCTCTGCCTGTCCGCCGGGGCGGCTGACAGTTCCGGGTCAGGCTGACCTGAAGACAAACACAAACAATTCAGCAACAATGTTTCACTCATTAAAATTGTAATAAGCTCATACGCTAACTTCAGCCGACACATCATATCATTTTCACTCCAAGATGGAAAACAGGAAGACGTCTCCCTGCTCGCATCGCTTCAACGGGCGTTCGGCATGTTCATGAAACATTCAGCAATTCAGGTCGAATTACCAATCGCACTGAATTCATTTGAAGCGTAACACAATGCAACCAAAAGGTTTGGTCCAGGAATCCCGAACCCTGCGTGTCCTTTCCACAACACAAACTAAAGGAAGCAGCCGACGTGTTGAAAGGATTTCAATCAATTGTTGGCCGAGCTGCACAAATAGAGTAACATGAGCCTGGAGAGTATATAGAGAGCCACTGCAACTGCCTGTACCGGGCGTGCGTGCGTGCCAATCATTGGGAACCAAATTACCTTCTTCAGGAAAAACAGGATGAAAAACTTGAGAATCTGGATGACTGGCAGGAGTGGAGAGAAGTAGATTCCAATCCTGTGGAGAGAAAACAAAACCTTTTCATATGCAATTGGAATCAGAAGAAAAAACAAGTTGGATCGCAACGCTGAGCCGGTAGACGATGTCCTTTTTTTAATTACAAGTGTTAATTTGTTTTTACCAGGCCAGCGTCTGGGCGTAGATGAGCTCCAGAACATTTCTGGCCACGTCGAACTCTGGAACCCCAACATGTGGTAGAAGTCTGGTTCCAATCACACTGTGATGAATAAACGTTCAAAAAAATTAAAACCACGTAGATCTGAGGCTCGTTTTCCTCATCTGTAAAAATGTTACTCACTTGCTGAGAAATTCTCCAAAGAAGGATCCCAACATCAGAAAGAAGAAGTCCACAATGACCAAGCGGTACAAAGCCTGTCCAACCACGGACTCCCAGCACTGATGGGAAGGAGCACAGTGCAGAGCTCAATGATTTATACCCTGAAACACTGGTAATGATTTGAATTCAATTCAAACATACCGAGAACTTTTTAGCCACAACGTTCATCCAGTAGTAACATAAGACTCCCAGGATGAACATCTTCAGTAAAACATTTCTGGGGAGAGAAACAGTCAGCAGGAAGATCGATGCAACTGAGATGTGTCAATACTTGTGAACACCAAGACAACCGACACGTCAGAACATCTTTACTCAACATGGTGGCTCTCTGCATGAGACGACATGAAGAACAGAGTCATCTAACCTGACCACCAGAGCGTAGATCTGACTGCGCTGGCTGGAGTAGCGCTCAAACTTGTTGAAGAAGGAGTAGAAGAGCGGGACAACCAGGTTCATCAGAGACACCAGGAAGGGAACCAGAAGAGTTTCCGCCTCCTGAGTTAGGGACCAGTCGGCGGCATCAGTTGTCTGCTGTAAAGATAACAGACTGAGGTCAAATCCTGTCATTAAATGGGTCGAGTGCTTTGAGTTCTGCATCACTGTCGGTAAGTTGTAATCTTATGAAACATGCTGATAAGGAGACCTGATACTTGCCATGCCAGTAAGTAGTATATCACATCACTATTACTGCATACAAAGGAATGTTAAACTGTGCACGTACAGGGAAGTTAACGTTTTGTTTTTAATTATAACAGTTAAGAGTTGCGTTTCAAGCAAAGACGCCATTTTTTTTTTTAGATTTAGATCTTTTTGCTTTGATGTATTTCCATTTATGTACCTGCTGTTCATACTGGCAGAGATAGTAGATGCTGACGCCACAGCCGACGGCCAGGCCGGTGGAGAGGAGCCATGAACCAACATGAACCCCGATGTGCTTCAGCCTCTCAGGGCGGGACAGCAGCTCCCCCTGGGCCTTCTCTGACAACGACTCCTGGGAGGAGGCAGGAGGGGAAACATGGCAATGAGAAGAGATGCAATCTGAACATGGAACTAAAATATTTCTTAATGTATCTTATGTGTGGACTGCTGGTTTCAGAGATGTTTGATGTCTTGATTTATGCACCTTCAGTTGGACACGGAGGTTGTTCTTGCGCTGCCTCACTGCTCTCTCGTTGGTTATACTAAAATCCCAGCTGCACAATAGCTGCCATGCACTGTTTGAAGCCGGATCCGCCAGCACATAGTTTATCCTGAATGAGTTTGCCATGCTGCGCGAGGATAGGGACGGAAACATAAGTGCACAGAAACAGTAGAGGGAATTCAGGGGGAATGTAAAATAAACCCCATATGTTGCTCCACAAGTTAGACAGGAACTGACCTGAATATAAGTGCTATTCCACACAGCACCATATAAACGGCAATGGTGAAGAAGTAGGCCAGCTGCATGTCGTACTCCACCAGGCTATCTAGGGTTTCATTGCTGTAACCACCGTAGTACATGACGGTGTAGTTGAAGTAACCCTGGAAAATAGAGACACATTTATCATCCCCTCCTGATTTCGGAGTTGTGGATAATATGGGTTGTGGTTTGATCTTACAGCGCCGGTGAGCAGCTCCAGTCCTCTGAAGCTCACATTCGAGGGCACGTTGGGTGAGTGGTCGTGTATGAGCAGCGGGATCGTGATGAAGCCGAAGTTGACCAGGAAGGAGAAGATGTTGAACATGAGCAGCCACTTGAGGAACAGGAAGTAGGTGAGGACGCCGGTGCCGAACTTGCCACCGATCTCCTTCATGATGCCTTGCCACAGTTCCATGGCCTGTCTCGCTGACCGTATGCTGTAACCACACCTGCGGAGAGACTGGGAACACAGCTCGTGATGCCGACCGTGTAGTATACAAATGAAAAAAGTTCTAAGTAACGTGGCTGCAACATTGAGAGACTCACAAGTGACGCGTTCTCCGAGCAATCAGCAAAACACGTGAAGTGGCGAGACTGCTTGGAGGACTTGAACGCCAGCACTTGTTCCCTGAGAAGGACATTTCAAACATGATTTGGTTGGTCAAAATATAACTTGTCTTCTGTTTAATAGTCTCTTGAGACAAGAGCAGGGTGTATATGTACACACCACCTGTGCCCTGTATTGCCTCATTCCTAATACACACTCTAAATACCTTTGCATCCATAAATCCTATTTTATGGCCCTGGACAGGGTGTAATGGTTAACTAAGTGCCAAGAAAAGTACTGACAAACAAGCTTATTACCTTTAAAGAGTCAAAAATGTATTTTCCTTCTTGTTGCTGCAGTTGAAAGCTGAGCTTCACTGCGTAGAAGGATTTACTGTACGTGCAGAGTTTTTACATTCACTGAGGAAAATGTCAATTTGATCCATTCCTGTTCAGAAGCTGATTTCAAGAGGCGGGGCTACGAGCAGGATTTGTGACATCACGATTAGTTTGTAAGCAAATCCTGGTCCAATATTCAGCTCACTCTAGTATGAATCTCCAACACTGAGAATGGATTTTATAATGAAGTAGGAATTGACATTTGTAAAATAAAAAATATTTGCATTTTCCTCCTCCTGGGACCCACACAGTCATTTTTCTCCTCTGTGGTGCACCTTTGTTTTTGGTCCATTACTCTGAGGTTATGAATGCAACTGATTAAATTCAATTGTACCACACAGAGGACTTCCTGAACTTTCCAGACATGTGACATACGTGGGGGTTTGACTGTGAAATAATTCATTTTCTGGTATTTCAAAACGGCAGAAAAATGGTAAGTACAAGTCACTTTGTAATCAGCAGTTTTATGAGTTCCATATTTTGATTGTTCTAGTAAAGGAACATCTTAGGAGTTGGTGTAATGAGTTTTCAGAGCAGTTTAATAATGATTTGACCTAAAACAACATGTATTTATGGGGTTGTGCTGACTGTTTATTTTCCCTGTCTTACACGATACAAGAGGAGGCAGCTCACTAACTGAGGCGGAGAGAATTCTGAACAGAATCATCGAGGGAGACTCAGACATCGACTTGTCAGATGATGAGGATCCACAGGCAGTGAGAGAGGAAGAGGATGAGGTTGACAACTCAGAGGAGGAGGCATTGGCTGAGGAAGAGCAGAAGAAAGGGCCCGTCGTCCACTAAGGGCCAAAACTAACACGTAGGTTTCTGTCAGACTGAGTGCAGGGCAGACGGGATCAGTGGGGAAACATACATCAAGTGCCTCAAGTGTCAGACGTACCTCTGCATTTAGAAAAAGAAAAACTGCCTCATGGAGTCCCAGAAACGAGGGCTCAGTAGCTGTTGCAGTGAGTTGTCGTGCTCTCAGGTGGTCAGAGTTCACAAGTCGACATGTACTTTTATGGTAATGTGGTTTGAATGCACATTATATGATGTAATACAGTCTTTTTATATGCCTTGATACTTGTGTAGAGGGGATGTTTAATTGTCAGTCACCTGATGTGTTTTTTCTGTTCAAAGTCCATCGGAAGGTTCTGTATGGCCCGGATCCGCTCTCGTGTCGACAGGGCAACGAGTTCTTCCACCAGGTTCTGTTCCTCTGTCAGACAGGAGGTGACAAGACAAGCACGGTGAATTGTCTTTAAAAAGGCGACCACCCTGCATGCATATCCGGTGTCACACTTCACATTGCACATGTCCGATGCAACAATACGACACCGTACCGTTTTCCATCTCGTTCCTGATGGCATCCTCCGTGTAAGCTAGATGACCCGGATCAGCGTCAGGAAACATGCTCATCCTCTTTATCGTAGCTCCCCTCCATCTCATGGTCATGTTGCCTGGATGGAAACACAAGAAGAGAAGTTACTTTATTCTCTTTATTTCCTCAAGCACGGCTCATATCTTTGAAATGTTTATTATCTGCCATCGATACAGACTGATTGGAAGTACAGCTGATAGCAGGGCAGTATACAGTATGTATACAGTCACAGTATCTGTACATCTGATTATAACTATGATACTGCAGCTCTCGGTGCCACAGTTCATCACATCATAAGGGACTACTGTGCCAGCTGGTGAACTTGGTAATACTTAATAATAGAGCAAACATACAGTGTATTTGAGGAGCGTTATGACATTATTAAGACTTGCTCACAATGGTAATGGGATATCTTAAAAGTAGGATACACACAAACCCACAAATGTCATCTTCATATTGGTGCTGGAGGAAACTCACCATGTATTATATATGTTATTATTATATACATATTATATGAATGTAATGAGTTCCTGTACCAAATATTGCGCTAATAACTCTGGTAAAGGATAAAGTCCCAATGATTCAACCTCTGGGGACCATGCATACCTGCAGCTGATGTTATTAATCCAATGGTTGAAGCAGATATTGTTATTCATGCAATACAATTCATGCAATGTAGAATTATTAAGACTCAGCACAAAGGGACAAATGACTTTTCAGATTCCAGACAACAATAAATGTCCTCTCAGTCTCACCTGATAAGACTTGATTAGGTCTGTCAGATTCAGTCTCCTTCCCCGTTTCACTTTTCATCTTCCATTAACGATCATCAAGTTTGATCTTCTAAGTTGATTACCGGTAATAATCAATGTAAATAGGTCAACAGGAAACTCATAATTCCTTTGGATTACTGCGTTTCGATGCACTTTACTTCCTTGTGTGTGTTCGGTGATCATGGCAACCGCATGAGAGGTCACAATAACTTTGAAAAAGACTTTGACTTTTAGAGGAAACTATCACCACTGGGGAGTAATTGCTCAACCGTTACCTGCAGATGCAGAAGGAAGTCGAGTGGATGGTAATCGATCATACTGAGAGTCGGGGTCCACCGAGTACGAGCTGTGATCTAAATAACAGAGTGAGGAGGAAATTTCAGTGGTAACAGACTAAGTGTCAACAGCAGTGTCACTTGGCAACACACGGAGGCTTGAAAAACTGCTTCCTGACAAATGGTGGATACCAAATCACTGAGCATTTACTTCTAGATGTATACAAAGACTACTCATTAAATCAAGTTTGGTCACTCGGAGACTCACTGATGTCATGCTGCCATGCGGAGCTTCCAGGCTGCGTTGACATGACTCCCATGGGGATACTTTCTCTCCCCCTCCAGCTCTCCTCCTGCCAGCCCCCCCAGGGTCCTCTATCTGCAGCATCAGCTCTGCTGGTCTGACCAAGAGATGGGTGATATGTTTCTATCCTCTCACCCCGCCGAGCCAGGTCCTCCCCACCGTACGGGTTAGTGTGATGTCTTTTGTTAGTTGACCTAGAGAGCACACAGAGAATTTATAGTCACCATAATGATGTGATTATCTGTCATGGAACCACCACATGGAACCACCACAATTAGAAGTGTTTTTTTCTTAATCTACAAAGTATTGTGGATTATATAACATAAACTTCCAGTTTGACCTGTTTCCAACGTCAGTCAATACATATTGAGCTGCTCTTACAGCCAAGATAAATACCACATCCACACGTCTGCCTGTACCCTGAGCACATCCTGTTCATTCCTTTACAGTCGTCTGACTGAGGGGACAATCTGTTCTGTCCCCACAGTTCCAACTAACATAAATACTTGGCAACAGGATGAATGATGGAGCGATGCACAATTTACGCCATCATATTACCACAAACCTTCTATCAATTTCCAGAGTCTCGCTGTCATGGTAGGCGGGGTTGAAAACACCTCCGTTGCTGTAACTTGACATGAGATTCTTCACAACGATCCCCTCACTCTTCTGATGATCCTTCAACGTGCTCCGTCTTCAGTGTGCTGATGATATGTGTCAAGTCCTTTCCAGTTCCGTTAAAATAATTCTCTATTGAAGAAGCAAAAACACGGAGGAATATAAAAGTGTGTCAAACGTACTTGCTTTCATTACATAGAACCTGATATTGAGGCCGAGTGGTGCGCCGGGCTCCAAGTGACGGCTACGACGTGAAGGGGAGCAGGTGTAATTCAATCTGTCCATCCTCATCTGTTCATCATTTATTCATACAGTAGGTTTGGTTTCTACCACATACAGTGACATAACTCAAAGGTTCCCACACAGTCTCTAAATGATAGCTTGATAAAAAAGCTGAATCGTATTCAATGTAAAACTGCACAATAATCAGCCATAAAGAGATAAGCTTCATAGACTGATTACATATTGTGTGCGAGGGGTCATATAAATAGCGAACTCTACAGATGATGAAAAATCCAATTATTCTATACATTACTCTATTTTGAAATCTGGCTTACCTTGTATTTGTCAGGTGGATGTAAGAGAATATACCAAAGTAAAATCCTGGTCAGAATCTAGTCCTTTCTGTAGACCTAACCAGACGCAAACTGTGAGCCAGTCTGAGAACAACCCTCACAAAACAATGACTGGCTACCAGGAAGTGTATAACACTCATCGAGGTAAAAGTCCACTGCTTCTGAATATGCCAGGCAAATCTCAAGTGGACACTGTGAACACAACGGTTATTGCCCAAGGGTAATGTTTAATTGCCCTCAGTCTAAGGACTTGTCTAATAGTCCATCCGTAGATACGTAAAGTTGCTTCCTGATTGAATTTGTCTCCACGTAGAAGTAAATAAACACCAATTCTAGAAGAGTCTTGAGGGGGAAGAGCTCTTGAAAATGTATTCCACTACTCGCAATCTAAATGTAGTATTATGGCCACTGTAAAACAAAAAAATGGGTACTGACTTATTTTAAGGAGACTGAGTTTAAAGTCAGAATTCTTCTTCCATCTCAGATTTCTGAGTATTCTGAGAAGAAGACAGAATTCTGAAAGATAAGTCAGAATTAAATCATTTTACACTGGCTCTAATCCTCTTCTGTAGTAATGTCTGATTTCAGTGAGGGAACAATACTGTGTAAAATACCAGATTGACGCAAATAGAGAAGTTACAGTTCCTCTATTGAAAATAAACAAAGGGTTAAAAGTACAACCACCCCTAAGTAATGAAATAAATACAATACAATACATCAAACAACATGTAGAACACTGATAAACTACTCAGTTTATTATGACTTAATTAGGCATTCTTTCCTCATTACTCACTCACTCCTGTTTTTACCTTAAAGGGGCACTTCACATGAGGTTCAGATTACTCATCATAAGGAGTCTGCTTGTGAAGATTAACCCGACAGTGTCATCAAGGTTATCTCAGCTTGGGATTTCATATTTAAAACAGATACCCTGCATTAAAAGCTGAGGTCAGCCGTTTTAAAGACATGTCCATGTGCCAGGTGGAGAGAGTGTATGAAGTTGCTATGGAATTATGGGAAATGTAGGACAGAGAGTTTTAAAGTTGGGCGAAAGTGAATAATATTCAGCCTGTTTATCACCTTATAGACAATAAAAGTTTATTTCTCTTTGATGAGACAATAGAAGTTATTTTTTTTATTTTAAAGACAATAGAATAACCTAAAACAATAAAGAATATGATACAATTTAATAACAGAAAAAGTAGAATAATAGAGTGGAGTCGGAGCCGCTCTGGGAGCCGGATCCGCTTTCAGGAAGTGTTTCGTGGGAAAGGTTTGTTGTCTTCCTGCCGGCCGGACAGTCAACTCCCAGTTGAAGGCTGCTCGGTTAACAGTTAGCCAACGGAATATTATTATATCAATAAAGGGAACGATGGAGGTGGACTCAGGTAAAGCTGAAGTTAACGTGATATGTGTGTCTTTAGGTTTTTACGTACGAATAAGTCAGGGGAATTTTACAAACTCTACTTCAACTTCAGCTAAGCGGCTAATGCTAACCGGGATAAAGTAACGTTAACAGCTAACATGGGTTTGTCGCTGACGACAAGATGATAACCTGTTCCTGCACGTTAATGACATGTGAACGGTGTTTAAAACACAGGTAGTGAATACAGTTAACTTTTGTTTGGCTTGTTGTTATTTTATTTGCTGAGAGGGCTCCTTTAAGTTAGCAGTTGTCAGATGGTAAAACGACCCGGGACACTGAAGTGTCCTCCGTCGGTGTCGGTCCCATGAGGGTCCCACTGTATGTTTACCTTGTCAAGTATAACATACAATGTGCAGCTCACATGTCTCTAAGACTATTAAACATCCAAAACATTTCCTTAGGCGTATTGGTTTAGCTGAAAAATATAATGACAATCATTCAGATTTAGAGAATATATCTCTGCATGTCTTGTTTTGTTTACACCAATTTTCCACAGACTTACCAAATCTATTTATCCTTTTATAAACCATAAACTCAACAATATTATCTGTCGAGGAAATCCCACATTAAGGCAGAATAGAATAAATAAGTCAAGGCATGTTAAGAACACTTTTATTATATTAGTTTGTATTCATAACTCTTTTATTGTGAACTTTGCCTTCATAGCCAGCTAAGATTTAATAAGAATAAGATGGAATTAAATTATGAATGTTAGTTGCGATGAAAACAAAATATATGATTGCCAGACTATGGTGTATTAAACATAGTATAACTCATCAGTATAACATTGTAACAACTATACTACATGTATTTTAGAGAAACTGTAATGACCTGATGTTTGTTTTGCAGTTCTGTTTTAAGTTTTGTTAAAATCTTTTGTCAAGAAATATCAGAAACTGTCATAGAAGCGCTCAATAAATAATTTGTAACATTTATTCAGTCATGTGCAAGAGTCAAGTGGTGGGAGATTAATGCTTTTTACTGTGTCAGTTTCAACCTCTAAAGTTTGGTTATCGAATGCTTAATAGTTACAGTCATATCGATCACTCTGTAGGGCCTGACCTCATTTTGTCCATCTTTTCAAGTGTTCTACACTGATCGCAGTGGAAGGGTCACCAGTAACCCACTGCTTGACCAGCTTCCCAGCTACCAGTCCCTGTTGTACCGCAGGAAGTCTACAGCTGGTAGCAACAAGCGAAGGGGCAGCTCGAGGACGCGTCTTGGGTCCTCTGGTAGTGGGAAATGGGGTGTGAGCACAGTCAGTAGAAACGAGGGGAAGCAAAAGAGCCAGACGGTGCAGAGGCCCATCAGAGAGCTCGCCAAGACCATGGCCGAGAAACGCAGAGACAAGTAGGGGTGACATCATCACTGTTCCCTCAGCTTTTTGAAATAAGATAATATGATTGTAAATGTATGCTCATATTGTGTCTTTGCTCTAATGGCTATCTTTAAAAGGAATTTAGAGTTAGCTAAACTCACAAAACGATATTGGTTTGACTGTGCAACTTGTCAGAACACAACGCCTTGAAGAGAATGGAGAGCTCAGCAGTTGGACCCAGTGGAGACGAAGCACCCGTAGGTATCTGCGGAGGCTGAGAGATGATACCCATGAGTGGCTGAGCTCCATGCAGCTCTGGAGGGGAGACATCCACCTCATAGAGGGTGAGAGAAGGAGAAACAAATCTGCATCGCTTGAACAGAATATGTATTCTGGTTTTGTTGTTCCAAAGTCAAGTTATCCCTTTCCTCTCCCTTGCATTTACCAGGGATGTTCGGCACAGGGATCCTCTCTTACTTTTCTTTCCTGCGGTTCCTGGTCATGCTCAACCTGATCATCTTTATGTTGGTGTTCAGCTTCATCATGTTGCCCATCATCATTGCCCCCCACGCTTCAGGGAATATCACCTACAACCAGAATGATGGTCAGAGGAAGCTTGTTTGTTTAAACTAAGAACACATCTTGCAATCAGGGTCAATCATGATGTTTAGCTAATTAGGAGTAAATGAACATACTCTGGAAAAACAGCTTATTTCTACATCTATTGATACACGGCTGTGCTTAGAGGTCTATAATGGTCTTGAGTTTATATCTGAGTGTGTTTGACCGCAGGTAGTGTGTGCAGTCGCTATCCAAGCAGCGCCCGCAGAGGTCTTGTCATCTTTCACGAGCACATCACAGATCTGCTGTCTGGTGGGGTAAGTCATTTATCTTTAACTCTCTCTGGAGAAACACCCTGACATGACTTGTTCTCACTCACCTCTTGTGTTAAATCTGCAGGGGTTTCTGGAGCAGACGTATCTTTTTTATGGCTACTACAGGGTGGACAAAATCCACTTTCCAAGAAGCACTTATAACCTGCCACTAGCCTACCTGCTGGTCACTGTAGCGTACCTCCTCCTCAGTCTCATCTGGATCGTCAAAAGGTACTGAAAAGACAGAATTATTTACATCTATTTAAAGGATTCTCCTCCTAAAGTGCTATTTACTGTGGATAACTTCAAGGTCTGCCACGGGATTCAAACGTAACCTGGTTCAGGATGAGGACCGCTTCCAGAGTTTTTGCAACAAGATCTTTGCTGGCTGGGACTTCTGTATCACCAATGAGAATGCTGCGAGGCTGAAGAGAAGCAGTCTCCTCTATGAGCTCAAGGTTCGTTGGCAATTTTTACATGCTGAGACAAGTTCAGCTCTACTCTGGACTATAAGCTTTTTTCAGGTTGATACATGTTACTAGCCAGTAACATTTGTTATACCTTCTTCAGGGATGATGCTTTGTTTTTAGTCGTGTAGACTGAGGCAGTAATCTTTGTTCAGAAATGACTTATATGAGTTGTGATAACTGTATAATCTGGACTCCAACTGAACATATATCGGCCTCAACTTTAAAACTGTATATTCTTATATCCCTAGACGGATTTGGAGGAGGAGAGGATCAAACAGAAAATAGCAGGTCGCACCCGTGGAGAGAAGTGTCGCATTTATGTCATCCGCCTCATCCTCAACCTTTTTGTCATCGCTGTTCTGGCTGGTTGCTTCTACAGTATTTATATAGCCACCAACGTCTCCCAGGAGGCACAGATGAATAATGTAAAGGTAATCAAATACCCATTTGTATCGGACTCTAGAATTTCCACTCTAAAAAATCCTTTTAAACTTTGAACTAACCATGTGTTTTTTGTTTATTTCTGATGTTATTATCAGTGGTGCTCAAAGTTTGGTCCAGGGATCCCCATGGGTCGTTCAGGGGGCCCCAGGGGTCCCCTGAAAAGGGTGAATCTTTTCATTTTAGTATGATTCCATCCATAAGCAACATAATGAAAAACAATCAGGCCCACAGTGTTCAACTGCTTTCTGTATGAACTAATTGATGGCCATTATCAAAGGCAAGCTCAATGTAGAAAGACACTGCTGGCTGTGTGGACACCACAGACCTGCAAACTGCAGCAGTTAAGCGAAGTAGCTGACATGCCCAGGTGCATTGTGGCCCAGATGTGTCAGTGATGATGTTTTTTTCATGAGGTTATTGATCTTGGTGCTACTGGTTTGCAGGAGAATTTCATTGTGGATCTCATCTATGAATATCTGCCCTCAATCGTTATCACGTTGGCCAACTTCATCACTCCCCTCCTCTTCTCTGTTATCATCAACTACGAGGACTACTCGCCTGCCTTCGAGATCCGCTTCACCCTCATGAGGTACACAGCATTTCAGACCAGTGACCTCTCATCCTTGTTCATGATGGTGAAAATAAAGCCCTTTAACGTAACTTAAGAAGCTTAAATGCTCATCAGCGTTATTTCTTTGTTTCTTTCTCCCTCCCTTCTTTGTCCAATTCACAGGTGTGTATTCATGCGATTGACCAGCATTGGGGTGTTGCTCTTCTCGATGTGGTCTCAGATCACTAGCTGTACTGAGGAGCCCTGCATCTGTGGCTATAACCACGTGCTTTACTCTGTAAGTCTTTTTTTCTCTATTCCAAAACCATAGTGATGAATAACTAGTAGCATGGTGGTTGCAGTTTGCCCCAGTGCCTTAAATATGAGGTGCTGTCCTTCACAGTGTTGGGAGACCCGCATTGGACAGGAAATGTACAAACTCACCATCTTTGATTTCATCATCATTGTTGCAGTCACCATCTTTGTGGAGTTTCCCCGAAGGTAAGTTCTCAGCATCGCAAAGTTTAAAGCAAATCTTGTTCTTTTATTTTCAGACTTCTACATGAAGTTCTTTCTCATTATTTCTGACTCAAGTCATCTCTACGTGTCTTTGCACTGCCCCGTTTCTACTCAGGCTGATAGTGGAGAACTGTGACTGTGGCCTTGCTAAGTGGTGGGGCCAGCAGGAGTTTGCTATTCCTCAGAATGTCCTTGAGATCGTTTACGGTCAGACCATCTGTTGGATCGGCACGTTCTACTCACCGATGCTGCCGGCCATCTGCACCATCAAATACTTCTTCATCTTCTACATCAAAAAGGTTATTTTGTCCTTCATATGTTTTATTTTTCATGCGACAATATCAGTTTTCATGTGTTTGTAGATTAACTTGCATAACATGTTTATGATAATGTGGATTCTTTTATCAGCCCATATTGCAGTATTGATATTTTGGATGTCTTCTACCTTTCCTTGTCTGCCAGGTGTCATTGATAAAAAACTGCCGTCCAGCAACACGTCCATTCAGAGCTTCCAGCTCCAACTTCTTCTTCCTGGGTGTGCTGCTGATCGGTCTGGGTCTGGCCTGTGTGCCTGTCACAGTTAGTGTAGCACAGTGAGTGAGGCGAAGTTACTGATTCTTTGAACTTCAGACTAGTAGCTGCTTCTCTGCAGCTTATTAGAACTCTGAGTGGGAGAATTGGCAATATTTGAGGTCAACATTTATCTCACGATATTCACTCAGTAAAACATACGTGAAGAGAAAAATGCTGATATATCTCTGTTGTGTTTGAGTGATCTTTCATTGCCTCTGTTTTCTTGGCATATTCATTCATTCGTCTATCTATGTTTGTACAGAATAAACTCTTCCCAGGCGTGTGGACCTTTTGTAAATTACACCACCTCATGGGAGGTGCTGCCGACTGCTGTATCCCAATTACCCAATGGAGTCCAAACCCTCCTCTTGGCTCTCTCATCAGAGCCCTTTGCCGTATCATTCTTTGTCATTACATGGTATGTGAGTCTTTCAAGTATATCAACATTCATAATCTAGGCACAGCTGATGATTTGACTGTCTGTAACAGCAGATTACTTTCTTTCTTTGGCTGCAATTTTAAACATTTCTCTTTTCACCCTACAGTTTGGCCATGTTTTATGTCATTGCACTAGCTGGAGCTCACAGGAGGGTTATTAAACAACTAAGGGAACAATTGGCTATGGTGAGTTTACTCAAGACTACATGTGTTCAGTAAATATATTTCAAGGCTAATCATTTTTTTTCTACGATGATAGACTATGGTTGATCGGAATTTACATTTTTATCAACGACTGTGTGAACTGAAATCTACAATCTGTGTGTCATTGTGTTCAGGAGGGCAAAGACAAGCTTTTTCTCATCCATAAGCTGTGCCAGGCCCAAAGGTCCACACCTGTCAGATCCCCTGTATCCAATTCTCAGCCCCGCACCAGCAGAAGCAGCCCCAGCTACCACACCAGCTTCTCCAACAATTTCGATGAAGGGGTGTTCCTGGCACACCCGCCTCCACACTCTTCCACACATGTGTGAAACAAGGGCTCAATTTTGTGGGCCAGTAAACAGAAGCTAGACCGGACAAAAGGACATATTTTAAATGGAATCATTGGGTCAATTAACTAAATGATCCTTTTTTTTATAATGCAAACTCTTCTAAAACATATGAGCCTTGAAACATTCTGACAATATCATGTTGTGTCTTTTCAGTTTTCCTTTTGTGACAATCAGAATATTGTAAAACTATCTAGAAGTATTAAGAAGACCAAAATAATAACCATTGCTGTGTTTCTTCACTGTACATACTATTATCTTTTCCTTCTGAGAAGGATTTGCATTACTATAATCACTGTAATCTTCTGAAATCTTGTCTGAGTCGTATGCACTTTAAATGTATTAACACTAGAGTGTTCTTACTTTTACACCAATGTTTTTACACTACAATACATTCACTATAGTTCTTGCTTTCCTTTGAAAACGATTAATTCCTCTAAGGCTATTTAATCATATTAAGAACTAAAACATTCCACAATACCAAACTGGAACCACTGTTACTATGACTACTATCATGTTGTACCTCTAATAACTTGATGTGATGTTTAACACTCTAAATGGTACTAGGTTGTGGGGAATAAGGCTCTTTATTGTATTATCTTTCTTTTTATGCATAATTGTGGTGACTGCCTTTACAGAGAAAATAAATACTGCTAAATACAATTGGTTGTTTATTCTATGTATTCCTCCATCTTTTCGGCTAATGACATTAATGTCAAGTTCAATCAACTCCAGACCAGCAGAGGTCGCTGCTCCTGTCTCGTTGCTGTGTCATTGACAGCAACTCAGCTGGTACGGAACCGGAGGCAGCGTGCTGTTGCTCGGCTCGATCAGATAGTCAGCCAAAATGTTGAGAATTACTATTAGGGCAGACATGGGTACCATTTGGGTTTTAGTCGGTGTTATATATGCCCAGTTTCTGGCCGTATCTTCCGATGACATAGTGGTGGCCTGCGGTGGATTTGTGAAATCCGACGTTGAAATCAATTACTCTCTGATCGAGGTGAGAGTGCAAACTAGCTCTTTAGCTGCTAGCTAGCATTTAGCTAATTGATCGTAGCAAGCTAAAGGTTAGTTGCAGGCTGGTGAGTTTGAATGAAATAACTACAACAGTGACGTACTTCAGCCGAACGCTTGCTCCCGGTTGGCAAACAACATTTATTGAGCAAGTAATGGTCGTTAACCTCAGCTATCTGTTGTGTTTTCTGTTCACAGTAGCGTTAGTGGCTGACTGACACTCGTATGCTACATTATGTTGACATACTTGTAACGCTAACCCTCAAACTTGTCAGCTTAACATAGGTCCTATCGTGGGGAAGCCGTGAAGCCCGAGACACTAGTGCTAATCCCGGCTCATTCACAGGCTCCACGGGATTAGCCATTTGGGTATTTAGTGATTTTGTAGAAAATTAAGTATTTGTCAACGTTTTTTTACTGCTGATATTTCTGATATGAATTGTATTTTGGACACTCTTGCAGCAACTAACACCGCAGGGTTGGTGATCACAAATGCACCTCATGATCACAGTGTTGTTGTTTTTTTATGAACAGATTAAACTTTACACTAAACAAGGTTCCTTGAAATACCAAACGGATTGCGCCCCAATCAACGGCTACTTCATGATCCCTCTCTATGACAAGGTAGGAGCACCGCTCATCTAAGTACATGTACTTCTTTTATTCACTGATGGTGATTTTAATCTATACATTTTTTTTATTTAATAAGGGGGACTTTGTTTTGAAGATTGAGCCTCCCCTTGGGTGGAGCTTTGGTAAGTTTTCATTGCTGAATTCAGTTTACAAACTATTAACTAGCAATGTAACTGGAGGGCGCAAGCCTCCACCAGAACCTGTCCCGAAATTCAATGGGTCCCTTCCTCTGTTCTTCCCTCTGTATCATATTTGATTTGAGTAAATTTCAAATTCTTAATGAGTGTGAAAAAAGAATAGTCATTATCATTATTTCAAATATTTGTCATTCCATAGTATCTATTTTGTAAAATATAATATCCAGCCTCAATATTAACCTTTATCTTAGAGAGTTTAATGTTGAATGTGAGCAAGGCAAGGCGTGTTGGGTCATTGACATCCTTCTAGGGGCCCTCAGCAAAATGAAATGACTCATTTAAAAGTTTACAACATGGCATAAAACATTATCTTTAATCATATAATTTCAATAGTTACAATTATAGTTTTCTTGTCATTTGAAAATTATTTTTCTTCTGACATGTTTTTGCTTATGTTGATTTTCTTAATAAAATGTACCAAATTTTATTTGGAGAGAAATCAAACAACAATATGTTCAAATGGGGTCTGCGGCTTATTGAGAGTCAATTTGGAAGTCAAGAATTTGAAAAGGTTTGAAAACCACTGGCTGGCTGATGTGAACATTATACCTGGATGCAGGTTTTTATTGTGTAGGTCTGCTATTCACCATCAAATAGCTTGTAGAGTCATTCGACAGTCGTGTTTATAACTAAATATAATTTGTTTTGCCTCTTTGTAAAAGTTGACGCTGTATAATCTGATAACCCTGTTATTGTGATAAAAAAAAAATGTTGGGTGACGTTAGCCTGTTACCTTCACTCAGCTACGCCTCTCTATACCGTACCTGCAGTACAGATTAAATGCAGTACCAAAAAATTTGAGTCTGGAGAACATATAGAATTTTCAGGTGGTAAACTTGTAGGACCCCTGTGTCAGTGCACACACGTGCATACACGTACAAACACAAAGAAACCAGAGTAATTCTTCTAGCTTAAGGAAATGGATCCATTTTTATTTCTTCTTGGTTTGTAACTTTCACCAGAGCCCACCAGTGTTGACCTCCATGTGGATGGAGTCAGTGACATCTGTACAAAAGAAGAAGACATCAACTTTGTTTTCACTGGCTTTTCAGTCTCGGGAACAGTAAGTAGTATTTCAACTCACATTAATCGCCATATATCTCTAGTAGATTTCTAAAACGTATCCAACCTAAATGGTCATTTGTTATTTATCTTTGAAGGGAGCCCTTATCAATGTCACAAAATTTTTCTCAACCAAATGTACCGGTTTGCTCTCCTGTTGTTCTTCCGATGTGCAGGTGCTGAGTAAAGGTCACCTCCTGGGCCCAGCAGGAGTAGAAGTCAAACTGAGCCGAGTAGGAACAGACGAGAAACTCCAGAGTGTCATCACACAGCCTGGAGGAAAGTGAGTAACTCACATGTTTCAGGTCAGAAAGTAAACAGCTTTCTTGAATTTCTGGAAATGTAACGTTCTTCTCCCTATCTTGTCTAAAATAACACAGATACACCTTCCTCAAAGTGCTCCCTGGAAATTATGACATCACAGCTTCCCATCGCTCCTGGACTCTGGAGCAGGTTGGTATCTTACCTTCAGGTTTCATTGAGACGTGAATATCAACACCACAAACTGTATCTGAACATGCCTGATCTAAGCTGTGGTCTCGACAATCAACCCTCAGGCTTGTGTTTTATCAAGAGCACGTCCCTTTGCCAGACTCAAATCTTTGCTCATTCTCGGCTCATCCCTTAACATTTTTGTCAACGATAAATTGAGGGGGATAATTAATGTACCTCCTATAATTGATCATAGCTTCAATATTATTACAATAATGTTTACAGAGTAATGTTTCAAATACTGAAGAGTGCATCATCTCCCATATGGGAGAGCTTGATTTCCTTTTTCAGTTTAGGAAAACGTTGTTATTCACCTGGTTGCTCAGATGATAAAGTTTATCCGCTTTATAACTAATGATTCTGACCCAAATTGTAACTTACATGGTGACCTTTGCCGTCCTCCCGCAGAGCACTACATCAGTGCACGTTTCCACTGCCAACTCCCCGGCTGCTGACCATCTGTTGGTCGGAGGCTACGATGTCTCGGGGGAGGTCCGCAGTGATGGAGAGCCCATGAAAGAGGTCACCTTCTTGCTGTACTCGGCCACAGTCAGGAGAGAGGTAAACCAACATTACGTTTGTATTTCCATGGTCAGTAATTTGTGAAACAGGATCATGAACATAAAACATTTCCTGTCTGTTCATTCGTCGTTGTTTTATCGTATCAGACTTCCTGCTGCACCTCGATATTTCTGGAATATCGTAATTATATTGATTGAATCCACAAAGCGAAGTTACATTGCTGTGTGTTTGTTGTGATTTCCAGGATGTCGGTGGCTGCAACCTGACCCCAGTGGAGGGGGCAGATCCTGGGGACAGTTCTCTGGTCTACCTGTGCAGCGCCCTGTCCAGGGAAGATGGCACCTTCACCTTCCCCTCGCTGGCTAGTGGTGAATACACCGTGGTAAGCTTTCTGTTAAAAACAGAAAAGGAAGCTGACCTCATATCTGAACTCACTAGCTCATGAAACTGACTTCTCCCAACTCCAGGTGCCTTTCTACAGAGGAGAAAGGATCACTTTTGATGTCGCTCCTTCTAGAATGAATTTCAAGGTGGAGCACAACAGTGTGACGTTGGAGGTAAACAGTCAGATTCCTTCTGTATTTTCCAGTTAGTTTTAAAGTGACATTATCTTGAACACCATGTTAGTCCCTCTAATACACACATTTTACTCCCGTGTGTAGCCAATCTTTCGTGTCATGGGCTTCTCTGTGACTGGCCGGGTTCTCAACAGTGACGGCGGGGAGGGTGTTCCCGATGCCACAGTGTCACTCAACAGCCAGATCAGAGGTAACCACACAATAAGCCTACAGGCGTCCTGTGTAGTGTCTAAAAAGCATTTGCATAAACAACCAGACCACCGTGGAACAGCAGAATTTTTGCCTTTTGTGATTCTCATCGTGCACACATGTGAACGCTGTGAGCTTTGTATTGCCATTCTTTCCTCACAGTCATAAGCAAGGAGGATGGATCCTTCCGGTTGGAAAACATGACAGCTGGAACCTACACCATCCGTGTCAACAAGGACCTCATGTTCTTTGAGCCAATCACAGTGAAAATTGCCCCGAACACACCTCAACTTCCCGACATCATCACGGCAGGGTACGACTGGGGGCATTCTTTCTGATTCCTTTGTAGCAACACTGAAATATGTCTATTTCTTGTTGTTCTGCAGTAGTGATCAATTAATAAGGCTGTTTTAGCCTCAGTTTTTAGATATGTGGTGTGAAATGTGAGGAGGATTAAAAAAATAATTGCTGCACGGTACCCTGACATTGTTTATTTTATGTAAGTTAGTTTTTTAAAAGTTGTGGACATTATGTAGTTCATCCTTTTTTCTTTTACTTAAAATAAATTCTCTGCAGAAAGAATCCCATTAAGCAAACAGAGACAAAGCAGGCAATAACTTGGGTTTAGTAAATCTTCATTTATTTGCCCCTATTGCTCATTTATTGTCTTCATTCAATTGTTATATTTTGTCATATCAGCATCATATAACATGCTATTGGCCTTTATACTCTGTTACTATCTGCAAATGTTCACAATATCAAGTTGTAAATGACACGCTTTGAGTGTGGTTTCAAAGGTGTTTCTGTCATCAGGCCTTTCCACACTGATGAATAGCTTCATGAAGTTGTGGTGTTCGTCCCACGCAGGTTCAGTGTTTGTGGCCAGATCTCCATCAGCCGCCTACCTGAGGGCATGAAGCAGCAGGGTCGCTACAAGGTCACGCTGACGCACCAGGGCCAAGACAAGACGTCTGGCCGGACAATCGATTCTGACACCCAGGGAGCCTTCTGCTTTCAGGCAAAACCTGGAGACTACAGTGTCCATGTAAGAGTTTAGCAGCACGATTAGCTCTCCTGGTATTCATGTTCTTGCCCATCCCCCGCAGCTCCTATTCAGAACAATAAAATCTCGGCATTCCACATGTTCTTAAGAAGGTTTTGATTGTACTTCCATGTGTTCAGGTGTCTCTCCCCGAGGTGGATGTGAAAGCAGGTCTGGCTTTGCAGGCGCAGGCCCTGGAGGTCTCCCTTGTGGACCGGCCCCTCACAGACCTACTTTTCACCCAATTCATGGCCTCTGTTTCTGGAAAGGTCTACTGTCTAGGTAAGTCTGGGGACCTTATATCGATATACTTTTTATCATTATTTGATATTGGTCCTGAACTGACCATTTGACCTCTGGTTGACCTCCAGCATCCTGTGATGAGCTGTCGGTCACACTTCAACCAGTGAGCCGCCAAGGAGAGAAAAGGACGGTGGCTCTGTCTGGCAGCAACGACATCCTCAGCTTCTCCTTCGACGATGTTCTACCTGGGAAATATAAAGGTCAGCAATCACTGTCATTTCTTTATTGTCTTTTTTTTTTACGACTCCCGTTGCATTTGCCCCATTATTCATCATTCCACACATTATTGCATACGGCATCTTCAGTACCATAGAGAAACAAATACTGTTTCATTCAGCTTGTACTGTTTCCAGGAGTAGTGGAAAATAGTAACATAAGTAAGAGTCTGACAATTATTCAGGCTGCTGCGACTCTTCTCATCCTTTATAGAAAATGTGACTTTCCTGTGACTGAGTTTGTCTGATAATGATTTGTTGTCCTCATCCATCGTCTCCGCCCACCAGTCAGTATTTCTCATGAGGAGTGGTGTTGGAAGCATAAATCCATGGAGGTGGAGGTTCTGGACTCTGACGTCGTGGGGGTTGAGTTCAGACAGATTGGCTACATCCTACGCTGCTCGCTGTCCCATGCCATCACTTTGGTCAGTAACCAATAACACTACTGCAGCAGCACAGTGTCTTGTAGCAGATGGTGGCGTGTCCAAAGTTATCAGACATATGCGACGACAGATTTTTAACTGAATGTGTGTTTCTGCACAGGAATTCTTCCAAGATGGCAGCAAACCTGAGAATGTGGGCGTCTACAACCTCTCTAAGGGAGTCAACCGCTTCTGCCTCTCCAAGCCTGGTGAGGTTCACTTTCCTGACCTCTCATTAGCTAAATCTAGTATGAATTAGCATATCTATGGAAGACAGATATCAGTGTACCCGCTGTTCCCTCGAGCATACTTGGAGTACAGCGTGTTGAGCCAAAGGTCGCGTGTCAGACTTACCTAAATATAAAAGTGGAGCAAAGTAATTAATCAACTAAAAATGTCTCGTCCAGGTGTTTACAAAGTCACCCCTCGCTCCTGCCACCAGTTTGAGCAGGACTTCTACACCTATGATACGTACGTATAAACTATATGTCCAGTTCCGAAAGTCGTTCTCTCTGTATATAATTCAACTGTTCCTGGTGGCCGATTCAGTGAAGTGACGGTTGTTAACCTGTCCAACAGCTCGGCCCCGAGTCTCCTGACCCTCACTGCAGTGCGGCATCATATGACCGGGCTCATCACCACCGACAAGATCTTAGACGTCACAGTTACCATCAAGTAAGACTTGTTATTTCTGGGTCAGAGTCGATATGAGAAGTCAGCTTTCTTACTTCATCGTCCTCTTCTTGGTCAGATCGTCCATCGAGAGCGAGCCAGCGCTGGTGTTGGGCCCCCTGCGGAGCCTGGAGGAGCAGAGGCAGGAACAGCAGCTGAAAGAGATCCAACTGCGGCGTCAGGAACGAGAGCGCAGAGCTGCCGAAGAGGACGGAGAGACCAGGGATGATAGACCTCCTATTCAAGAGAAGGCTGATGAACTGACAGGCCCCTTCCATTATGATTTCTCCTACTGGGCCAGGTTAGTTACTACATGTCAATAATTATCCTTTCCTATAATCAACTTTATATAGCAGGACTTTTAACTCTGGATGCTTGAAATACCTGTGATATTAACCGTTTAACGTGTACACTGTACAGGGCTGGAGAGAAGATAACAGTGACTCCCTCCTCCAAGGAACTGCTGTTCTACCCCCCTGAGGTGGAGGCCACAATAACTGGAGGTATGGTCCTCTCACACACTCCAACCTATCTAACCCACACAGATTGTTTGTGCTTTAATGTGTCCACATCTTCCTGCAGACTCATTGGGTGTCTAGAGAAACAAGACAAATCATTGTATCGTTACATAGACAGAAACACTGATGCTGTTCTATAGCTTACAATAACAGCAGGTAAAAGGTCGTAATTCCCCTCTCCCATCTGCAGAGTCGTGTCCAGGTCGTCTGGTGGACATCTCAGGGCGTGCAGGTCTCTTCCTGGAGGGCAAGGTGTCACCAGAGCTCCAGGGTGTGGAGATTTCCATCACTGAGAGAGGAGCTGCTGCACCTCTCATCACCGTGGCCACCGATGAGATGGGAGCGTACAGGTAGGAGAACCCAGCACATGCTGATGAGCCGTTTGTCACGATCGTTTTGTAGCCGCGCCGGCAGCGTTTCCACCACTTTGGTAACAAAACAAGACAGTTTTTAGCTGCGATTTCTGCAGCTCAGATGTTGTTATTCACTTCACATTCTGCCCTGTTGACGATACTGTGAAGACGTTCCGTCTCTTGAGGAACAGAAATGAGTTTTTCATAACCTCTGGACAAGGTTTGGAGTTGACTTAAAAATGAGAAGCATGTTCTTTCCAAACACATGTAGCTATTTCTGTTATGATAGCAGAAGCTTAAACCACCTTTTTTCTTCCTCTCTGTTCCAGTTTCGTGTCAGCATCCCTGCCGACTTATTAATTAAATGTGCCGGCGTCCTGTAATGACCACTTGTGCCTGCAGAATATCTGCTGCTCAGCAAATGCTTCATTCTGGGAACTATTTTTGAGTTATTTGTTATTGCAGTGATTAACATTCTATATGTTTGTCATATAATCTGACTTGTTTTTGACACTTCTTATGTCTCCTCTCCCCTGCAGTGTTGGTCCGCTCCACAGTGACCGTCAGTACAACATCAGTGCCAGTAAAGAGGGTTTTGTCCTGAGTCCTGTGGAGGGAACGCAGGGAGATTTCAAGGCGTTCGCTCTGGCGGGCGTCACCTTCAAGGTACACCGACGATTCTCACTTGCATCCATACGACGTCCCGCTTGTCCGCCTGTAATTGTACTATTTAGCTGATGCTGTCATCCAGAGCATCTTACCGTTAGAGCTCTTTGTTCACTAGCCTCATTTATTATTAAGTTTATTTTGATTATGAAATTACAAGATGAAAAGGCTCTTTTAATTCCTGCTGTATGCGTATAAAATTAAAAGAAAAAAATCATGATACTCCAATCACTTTCTAGCTTTGCCCTTTGCTGTCAAATTTGCCTTTGTACTGGCTTTGTTGAAAGGATCAGCAATTATCTACCACAAGTTCCCGGAACATTGATCAGTTTCCCTTTTTAGAAGATAAATTGCTTTGAAAGCTCCCGTACGGCGTTCAGACCGACTGGTTTGTACTCGTAGTTCTTGTCCTTTTGTAGATCCTCTCTGAAACAGACCTCTGCAAACACGCAGCTCACCTGTCAGACTAATTAAACCCACAATTTTTCAATACGTCTGCTGCCATTTAAAGCACAACCAAGTGATTTCAGGATTTTCAAGACGTGTCTGCACTAGTAGTTTTTATTAAAACGGACGTATGGCTGATATGATCTGGAAGTATTGAAGCAGTATAATCTCCATTCCAGTCAGTTATCTCGGCTATGTTTAATTAACCACCACTATTAAGACACATAATGTGTAATATGCCGCTCTGAAATGAATACATTTAATCAGATGTGACAATATATGATGAAGAAGTCTGTAACCTGAGCTCCGTCTCTGTTTTCCATCTGTACTGTAGATCAAATCAGAGGAGGGTCTGCCACTGTCAGGAGTCCTTCTGTCTCTGAGTGGAGGACAGTTCCGCTCCAACCTGCTGACTCAGGACATCGGCCTCCTCACCTTCAACAACCTGGTAGGATGAAAGTTCTTTGACTTTGATTATGCATTTTACTTCTTTGTGCTTTCCATTTGACGCAAGCTCTTTTTGTCCCTCCAGAGTCCTGGTCAGTACTACTTCAAGCCCATGATGAAGGAGTTCCGCTTCGAGCCGACTTCTCAGATGATCACAGTGGAAGAGGGTCAAAACCTCAGTATCGATATTATTGGCATTAAGACTGCGTACAGGTACTGTGTACGGCACCAACACTGTGAGGCCGTTGATTGGAACCAGAATATCAGCTTCTAATCTGTTTCAATGTCCTCTTATAGCTGCTACGGAGCAGTGCAGTCGCTGAGCGGGGACGCTGAGAGGGATGTGGCCGTGGAAGCAGTGGGCCAGGGAGAGTGTACCCTATATAGCGAGGACACCGTCACCGATGAGGAGGGCCGCTTCAGACTCAGGGGGCTGCTGGTGAGGATAGACAAAGAAACCAAATTGGATGAGTTAGAACTAAAATCAATTGAAGGGATTCAGCAACTATCATGTTTAGGAAGCTTCTTGAGCTCAGTACATGATTGTACCTACTCTTCATCTTATATGACCCAATATTTATATTTCTCTGCAGCCTGGTTGCAAGTACCTGATTCAGCTGCGAGCTGAAGGCAACGACCACATAGAGAGAGCCTTACCACAACACAGAGCCATAGAGGTAAGCAACAAATGGCTTCCCAGATGTGCAGACAAGTTCTACAAGAATCTGAAAGAACCCCAGTATTTGATGAAAGCTAACTTGGGAGCAGGTTTAAGCTACTGTGTTTTAAGTAAGATAGACATAATGCTAATCTAACCTTGTCCAGGCAGAGTTGCACCTTCCCAGCTTTGATTTCAGCACAATGCATAAAAAGTCACGCGATCAAAGTTTGGCACCGCAACAATGAAATCAAACGCGCTGTAAAAGGCAAACTGTCGGGAGTTCACATCATCATCAGGTTTCTGCACTTAAAAGTACGAAAATGCCATTAAGAAAACAATCTTATCACAAGGTTCATTAAGCAGCAGCACTGTTGCTTTGTGCTCCTGTTGTTATCTTCATCAACAGATGGAGCTGCTGAGCCCTCATTGAACTGTAGATGTTCAAATTTACTAGTTTCTTTCGTTTTGGGGAATTCCGATTCATGTCGGCTTAAAAGCTGAGGTCAAACGTTACGTCTTAATTCTGAAAACTAGGAATGTGCCACGGCAGAGAGCTCCAGAATAGCTACTAAATGAATCTTGTTGTGAGATTGTTTTCTCAACCGCTGCTGGCAAGGTAAAGAAACCTAAAGGCCAATGAAATAACATTCCTGAACTTCAAGCTCAAACATGAACAAACGTTCAATGTCATATTATTTAAGTTTCCTTTTTGCTTTGTGCCGCAGCAGCTCCGTCATGAAAACTGGATACTTTAGTAATTGAATTGTTAAAATAACTGTGGGAACCCTGTGATTATGACTTATCAGCGGCATCACATGGGGCCATTCTATACGCAGAACAGAAGCACTGATAATCCCTTTGCAAGTTTAAAACCTCTCAGTTCATAATTTTTCCTCCTCTGAAAAGTGCAGGCTCCTTAATCTCCCTTGCAAGACTTGAAATGCCTTAATTCCCCTTAATACCCTGTTATTATCACACCGTGTGACCTGCACAAAGCTTTATCTACACACACACATTCGGTATTTTCTTGGGGAGTCCAAGACGGCGTCTGTACACTAAACACTGTGTTCATTCTCTTATTCAGGTCGGCAGTAATGACATTGAAGGGGTCAACATCATCGCCTTCCGACAAATAAATCAGTTTGACCTGAGTGGGAATGTCATCACATCCCCCGAACATCTACCCACACTGTCGGTACGGCTGCTTTGCTCAATGTTATCACTGCATTTCTGTCCCTATTATTAACCTTTAGAAAGTCTGTTTTATGCAAATGGCAGGATTGTGTGGAGTTGTTCAAGTATTAATACTTTTTCTCTCCGTCCTCTGTGTAGGTGAAGCTGTATAAGAGTGACAACCTTGACAATCCCATCAACAGCGTTTCACTAGGACAGTCCCTCTTCTTCCATTTCCCTCCCCTGGACAGAGATGGAGAGGTATCTGCTTGTTATTCTGCCTTAATGTCTATTGGATGTTGTGAAGCCTGAGCAACTAAAAAAAACAGAGACATTTTCTTTGACAGAAGATATTTTGGTTCGATTTATAGGCCACTTTGTCCCCTCCTAAGCATTGTCTTCTTGTTGGTTTTGCATTCACCTCCCTCTTCTCTCTTCTTCAGAGCTATGTGCTGATGCTGTACTCCACGCTGTCGCGTTCGCAGTATGATTTCACTCTGCCCCAAGTGTCCTTCACGTCCTCCGGCTACCACAAGCACATCACGCTCACCTTCAACCCCACCGTAAGGAAAACTTTAAACTCAGGTGTAACCAACACCTGCGGTTTGCTCATGTTTTCTGTGAGAGAGTATCCTTTTTCACAGGAAGGACCACAGGGATTGGTTCATGGAGACATTTACGAGTGGTATTGATTTAGCTGTGTCTCTTGACATTGTCTCAGCTTACTGTTTGTGTATGTGCATTTGGTTTCCCGCAGCGCAAAGTGCCTGACCAGGATGTTGCTCAGGGCTCCTACATTGCTCTGCCCCTCACTCTGCTGCTCCTGTTGGCAGCGTACAACCATGAAAAGGTAAGTAACAACCTGCCCTGGGCAACACGTTCAAAGTGCGTTGCTTCTTCTCTTGAATAGCTGAAGATTTATAAATCTTTATAAATATTGACCCAATTCAATCCTAATAAGTGAGTGCTACTTCTTCCTGACTTTCTCCCCAGGTCATCCCCCTACTGTTACAGCTGGTGAATCGTATCCAGGGCGTACGAAGCATGGCTCAAGTCAGCGGCGACAACGCTGCCCTGGATGAAGCCAAACGACAGGCCAAGAGACAGAAGACCAGGCGTACATGAGGACATGATCTCGGCTCACAAGGCACACCTTCACTCACTAAATAGTGCACTAACACCCATAGCCAGAGCTACAGAGAGCACAATGTGTCAGCCCATTGAGTAGATTTGATTAGGTTCACTTAATCTCTTAAGCTGTGTATCTGTGGCTTCAGCTACTGATGGATGCTAGTGAACTATTTAGCTTGCTAATGTGTGCCAGGTGAAGCGAACCGCCCGACATGCATTAACACCCCCTCATCAGCCAATCACATTCACTGGACTGGACATCTTACATTTTTTCTCTTGATTTATTTTCTTTTTTCCCAGAACACTCATTTTCCAAGGAAATTGTCAATATTTGTGATAGAATGAGCCATTTTTATACCTTTGTAATTTATCGAGGTCAGCCTAACACCTTTGCTTGTGTTATGAGAGCACTGAATGCTTTTGATATCTGTCTTAATGTTGTCAAGCAATATGGAGCACGCGTCTCGCCTACCAGTACCGGGGCCAGTTCAAACGAAATGCTAAGGGAAGTGGAAGCTGTTGCAAAATTATTATATCAACAATGTTGTGAATCCGCACTGGATCTAATGATATTGGCATTCAAAAGGTGTTTAAATCAACTCCTAATGAGTTGACCCTGAAACTTCCACCAAAAAGGACAAACTGTAACTCCGAGCTGAGCTAAAAAATGCTTATTATCAGCGTCAATCATGTCCTATCACTTAAATGTAAAAACTCCCACGAGTTACTGCAATGCACTCCACTTCTGATTGAATTTTATGACCTGTTAAACATAATGCGGAGACATGACAGTTTTTCCATTAGCTCAGGAAAGCGGTGACAGACGGCGTGCTTGAAATCTTGGTTTGAATACTGTGTTTAAAAAGTAGTGTTGGTTCTCCCGGGAGGGGGGTCGGGGGGGTGGCTGGGTGAGGTTTGGGAGCAATAGTGACAAACTGATACTTTTATTTGATTAATTTATTAACGTGTAATCAGATGTGAATGTTAGCCAAATGTGTTTGCTGGGAAATCAGAAGTGTGTTTTTTTCTTTTGTTTGAGTAATATACTGTTAGTATATAGAAGTGTGACAAGCTACTTCAATGAGCTCTGTTAAAGTTAAGAACGCTCATCCGAAGAGGGGAAAATAAAGACAAAACATCTACAAAGAGTGTCATGACCTTTAGTTAACTTCAAAAGAGATAAGACTCAATTATAATTTGATAAACTCACTGTGTTACCATTGAGCTCTGTAATGCACTGTGAAAATTATGGATCCCAATAATTTTTCTGTATGTAATTTATCTGCTCGTATTTTTGCCCGCAATCCCCATTTAGATGGAGTTGATTAGTTTGCTTGGGTTGGGAGGACGGGGAGGAGAGAGAGAGGTGGGGGTGTGATTTTCATTTGTTCCGAATCTGTTATTTTCTGAGATCATAAAGTTTGACTGGAAGGAAATAAACGTGTCTGTTTCCTGGGGTCGCCTCTGGGGGGCAGTGTAATGTCAGACATGATTGTCTTCACCATGGCAAGAATAGAAGCTCTCCTCATCCTCTCATGGTGGAAGTACAAAACACATACCGTGCTTTATTAGCTCCGGCTAAAAGAAATGAACTTCCTCCAGAAAGTCAAGCATCAAACTGACATGTCATTACCGCTTCTCTTATTGTTAACAGGATGTGGTGTACAAGGCTTGAGGTCACAGCCACAACAAGCTGAGGGCTTGAACTGTTATTAAAGGACAACTGTCCATACTTAGTTGATTTTCAGCCTGAGGCCGTTTGATCTAATGTGAAAGAGAGGAGGGAACACAGGACAGAAATATCTGTGCGTTCCGTTTTAGGAGCTTCGCCTCACTCTGCTGTCGGCTACTTACTGTAAGTGTCAGACATCTAAGATATTAATGCAATAAGTACGGAAATAGTTGGCTCAAGGACAAAGGGAGTGCAGAGGCCTTACAAAGAATTCTTTCTACCACTTTGTTAGCTGTGTTAAAGCACGGCTCGGGGACAGATGCTGTAGCAGCTGATATTTTAAATCTCTGACACTTTAATCACCAAACAAAGGCTAGTCATTGTGGTTTCAGAGTGTTAATGGACACCTAATGTGTTTTTCTTTATTAACTTTCATGGTGAGCTAATAATAGTCTTATGCACCTCATTTATCAAAGGTACAACCACAACACATTATATCATAAAAAGCGACATTGGGATGCGAAGATGTTAGCCGCACCATCTGTTAGTGCTAGCTGCAGGTGGGTGTAAGGTGGGTGGTGTAAGGTAGGTTGAGCACTTAGAGGTTTTTAGTACAATCTCCCATCAACCTCAAAACCTCATAGAGAGCTGACATTGTCTGCTCACCCAGAAAGGGAAAAGTCATGCTAGCACGTAGCTTAGCTTAGGAAAAAGTAAACAAAGTACGTGGTCTGTGGCTGCGTTCAGAACGTCCACTCACCCACAGTATCGTCTGCACTATATAAAGAGTGGGTTAATGGATGTTCTGAACACAGCCACTGTCTATAAAACTTAGATTCATAGTCAAATGAAGTGATTAGAATAACCTCAAACCTCATAATTCATTCATGTTTCCTGCATTTCTTGTGTGCCGTGCAAAAATTGTAATGACCACTACGGGGAAAAAACTCCATATAGCATACCATTAGCTTTTCAAATGTAGTGGCTAACATGTAAGCAAAGACAAGAGCTCTCTCTTTTCTACCAGAGAATGTAAGTCAGATATTTACGTGTGATTATCTATTGTTTGAAATGCCAACTCATTAGAACATGCTAGCAAGATCACTGTGCATACACTCAGCTTACTTACAAGGATGCATTGAGCGCTGTGAGTGACATGCATGCTAGCCCCGAACCCCAAACCAATGAGATAGAGTTTACTGGAAGCAGTATGTGTTTGGTAACGCTCAGGATGACACCCCCAAAGGTTTGTCTCTGCTGGTTGAACAGGCAGCTGAGCTGAGAAAGATGGCAACTGCGAGCGGTGTGTCACAGGACTAGTAAAAAAGAAAAGTGCCTCTCCTGTTGCCCACATGATAAAGGTTATTCATCCAAAGCTGTGTGCTCGAACGACATGTTAAGCATACAACATGTTAGGCTAAACAGTGTGATACATGCTGGACAGACTTTTAGTGGGTATGCATGCGTGCACGTATGAAATTATGTTTCCTGACGTGTGCTAACATCGGGTAAGTGGAAGAAAGTGAATATATAAATCTGTTCAGCTGATCTTTTCTGCATGACCACAATGATGTAGCATTGTCTTGTGTAAAAAAAGGTTGATTTGCTACTGGTAAGGCCACCTCCTTATTGTCTATCCACTACCGACACAATGAATGCCATTGTCTGATCGCTTATCGCCCTGTGCAGAGGCTTCTGACAGTAGCTGAGACACTGTGTGTTGCTCATCTGCTGGCATTTTGTCTTGATGAGATGCAGCCAATTAGTGTGAGCCACTCAGCCCAGCGTCTGTCTGAAGTAACCTGGGGAATGAAAGCAACAACAACACACCGGGGACAGCAGTTTAATCAGATAACCTTGTTGCTCAAGTTCATTACACAAGGCAGCCAGTCGTAGGTGTGAGTCAATTATTCTCACCTTATTTATATAACCTGAGAAAAGGCTGAGTGTTTCTTCCATCGCCTCCACTCGTCTACTCTTGTTTTAAGGAAGGAGTGTTATACTCTCTGTCATTAGGTATGCTTTCAAAGCACTATACCTGTGTGGCATAGACAGCCTGTAAGTAGTGCCCAAATTGTAGTCCAGGGGCTGTGAGGGATCCTCGAGGGTTTAAAAAGAAGTCTGCAGCAAAATGTGGATTAGTGTAAGCTATTAAAACCAGATAATGTGTAAGTTGTCTCATCAGAGGTTTCCACGCCTAATAGAACAGCTAAATCTTTATCACGCAGAATGGTTTGTTGTCCTAAGTGTATTGCATCAGTGTGTCACCTAAAGTAACCCCTCATTCATGTCACCCCCACCACTCCAGTGGCTCGCTACCCGGCCTGAGTCACCTCTACCAGGCATAATGCATTGGCCGGGATACAAGCCATCGTAGTGCAGAGGAGGTGGAGAGGCGGGAGCAGCACGTCATCTGTGGCACATTAATACCAGACATTTGATGAGAAGGCCAGAGAGGGGGAGAGGAATTAAATATTCATAGGGTATGATGATGACAAGATGGGCAGCGGCGAGGATGATGTGTAATAGTATCTACTGGCAGCTTTTTGTGGGCACGGAAATCTATGTGTGTCGACACGACTCAGACAGACTCTTAAGTGCCAGTTTCTCTCAGTATAAGAGGTGTGTCATGTCACCCTTTTATGAAACCTAATGCGTCCTTACAATATACCTGATGTGATAATAGCCAAGGTGGCCGGGCCCTCAGAAAGGTAATCAGGGACAGCGAGAGCATTCAGTCTCACATCACTCAGCTTTCATCCTTTTTTTAAAATATTATGACCCAGAATAGGAATATATGACCTACTCCAGAGCCGGCTCCAACCAACACTTAGAAAGGAACAAGTTTGGACCAGAATTCATTTCATTAGAATCCCAGTGATCATTGGATTTGCTCACAGAGGCACAGTCAGATTGTGCAGTGCTTTTACACAGCGTTCAGCTTTGGGTTGTATTATTGACTAATAGAGGGGCTGCACATCACGTCACAGTCGCTGCGGTCAGACCCTTTTGGCGGCATTAAGACGAGTGGCAGCGTAAGGTTAAATTTACATGAAAGAACTATATCTCAAATTGGAAAGAGCTGCGGTGTGATTGACTGTAATAGAGGGAATAGAGGCTGTATGTATGGAAGCTTCACACAACATAGGGAAGGACCAACGCTGCACAAACCTACTTGAGGTTCCTTTATATGGCCAATTAACAGGCTAACTGTAATCTTAAAGGAGCAGTGCACATTATTCAGAGGAATATCATGACATGGAATATGATATTAATGAGAGTTGGATGAGAGTGAAGTCACCTGACATTAAGAATCCTCAATCATTGTATTCTCTAGCCTCTTGATAGGATGCCACCATGATGCATGTACAGCAGCCCAGAACGATCAAACCAGGACATTCACATTTTAGTTCATGGCTGCTTGTTTCCTTTTTTTTTTACTTGTTTAAATTTGTACTCGCGAGTTACCTATTTCAGCTGAGCCCCGGCTGGTGGAGCTTGTCCTGTTCTGCTTTGACCGTTGTGAATTACATTTGTTTCCTGGGACCAGCACATACTGCAATGAAACCGGCCCAGCCATCATGACAACCACAACATGAACATCCCCGGGAGAAATAATGAGGAGGAAAAAGAGGAGGCAGAGGAGGAACAAAGCTGCAGACGACAGCCGGATCCGCACAACAGAGACTCGTGGAGAAGAGAAGATTTAAACTGTATCCCTGAATCTGATCCCAACTCCATGTGGAACACAAGGGTATCAGGTTCTTGTCGTCTTACGGACGGATCCGACAGAGCATGAACTTGTGCTGAATACAAATCCACACCATTAGTAGCGTAGTTGTTTGTGTCCATGGAGAAATGGTGTGTCTGCTAGTGAGTGTACTGGGGACTCAGCGTCCCAGTACACTCTTCAGGAGCTCCAGGGCCTTTTCACATCATTCTTAAATGAGAAATTGTAGCCTAACAAAGGGATTTCCCCGCATGGATCAATGATGGTTTATGTTTTGTGATTCTAATTATGCGGTTGATGATGCTGGCCTCCAAGTTCGAAGACCTAAAGACTGTCGTCACTGATTATAAGGGAGTTGTAAAACCAGTCCCCGTCCAGCGAGGTCTCTGAAGCCGGCACCCTGTTGGCAGGCATGCTGGTGAAAGCACAGACATCCTGGTAATAAAAAAAAAGGTTGACAGGCTCTAAGACTCTCTTTCTCTCTCCTCTTCACTCAATCTATCCATCTTATTTTGCTTCATATCTCCCCTCCCCTTCCTCATTGCTCTCCTCATCTCTTGGTTCCAATACACTGGTGCCGTAGTCTATACTGTCATCTGTATGGTCAACGGTGCCTGACAAGAGGGGAGGAGGAGCGAGACAGAGAGGTGTCTGGTGTGTGAATATAGTGGAGAAGTTGATCACTCAGAGTTGTAGAAGTCCTTGAGCAAAGTCATTGTGGATGAGGAGCAAAAGAGTATGGATGCTGACACCCTGGAGGAAGCCTCCACCCAAGGGCTTCTATATACTAAGACCTGTCCTCAGGATGAGCTGTGAATGTTAGATATTTAACATGAGCTTACAATGCTACTACGCTCTGCCTCGTCTATCTCACAGATCCATCGGTGCCATCTGATCGACACACGCTGTGGAATCTATAGATGTTTCGTTATAGGATCTTTGAAGAGTCGTAAACGAAGAGGAAAAAATTCAAGCTCCTCGTCATCCTCATGTGAGCAGTGGTGTGAGGATACCGCCGATGCTGCCCGATATGACAAACATCTTCTTATTAGACGGGCATAACTTATTAATTGGATTAATTAAGTGGATGAATAGTCACCCGAGTGATAGCGATAGTGATTGTTGGCATTTGTGTGCTAATCAAATGTTGAGGATGTGCGGTGCATACGATGAGGGGGAGCTGTGTGTGTGTGAGTGAGAGAGAAAGAAGGATTATGGCGTGTGTGTTTGTGTGTGAGAAGACGGCGATGGAGGGAAAACCTCCCTGACCTCCACTGCTGGTTAGCCTAAGGATGCAGATATGACACAGTGGCTGTGGTTTAGCTTGTGTGGGCGGTCTCTGGTGCAACGGGGAAGGCGAACGGATGAAAGACTGTTTGAATGGAAATGCAACATGTGCAGCTGCAAGCATGAGAAAAGGGTCTCAATCAAGGGCTGGGAACCTTTCTTCCGTTGGTAAATGCAAATGTTCAGAAACCAGAGCCGACAAATTATCATTGGCAGCTGTCGGTCAGTGTTCTACGTCTAACTGACTGTGGGAATAGATGTCGTCCTGACCTGAATATATTCCCCCACTGTCACAACAGGCTACATGAGTGCAGTACACCTTCTGCACCAGGTTGTGCCTCCTGCACGCTCTGCCCCAGGCGCCACCCCTGACCTACCAAACTGAGTATTTCCAATTGGTTGCATCTGACAAGGACATTCTCCTGTTCTGGGCTACATGTGTGAAAGAGCAACTCAGAGTCCATATGGGAAAACTACCGGCTGCCGTTTGTCCAGTGGAAACACAGCAGTCCTTAAAGTTCTTGATTTTCTTGTCAGAGCCGAAGGTTTGGAAATAAATAATGTAAGTTAGTTAGAAACATAGTGTGAATATTATATGTAGGCATTGTGACTCCAGCTTCTTCCACTGTAAAGTCATGACAACAAAATATCCCAGAGATGGATGCTGCCATCCCGGGGACGTCATCTGGAACCAGAGTCTGGACAGTTTTCGGGAAAAATGATCGGTGTGCACTTTAAGTTTTGACCCGAGCTCCGTCCGCTACAATAAAGGAGGAGATTTATTACCTCCACAGCATCCGGCCATCAAATGTCTGTTGAGAAAGCAACACAGAAAGACTCCTGAATGTCGAAGTAGACGGCCAAGCCGAAGGAATGTTCATTGAATGTTGGTCCATGACGATTAGAGACGGTGCAGGTTGAGTCGAGCAAGGAAGCATAAAGATATGACCTGGAAGTTTCATCTTCATGGATATTAGAGATTTGAAGTACTGGAGCGTAATGACAGAAAACTAGACAACACACAAACATGCACAAACACACACTGAGCTATTGATTTAAAACAGCTTCAGGTACCTTGTGAAAAGTCAAGAGATCCACTTTTAAGGAGACGTGTGCATGCACTCGTTGTAATATATCAGGAAGTGTGAGGCTTCAGAAATCTACCACAATCAAAGACTCGTATACTATCGAGCTCAGCAGTCTCCGTGTGCAAACCAAAATCATGTTTATGCAGGATTTTGTTCCAGCCAAGTCCACAGTAGGTGATTTCACTGATTAGCACACCTTCAGTCAGACGGGAGGAGCTCTGAGTGGAGTGTTCGCCGGTGACACTTATCTCTCAATGGCACACCGTTTGTTTTAGTACCAGACTGTCTTCATCTCACTTTTAATCTCCTTACTGTTTATCTGTCCTTCTACCAGTTTATCTCTTCTCCACATATTCGTGTCCCCAAAGTGCTGTCATCCCCCAGCATCCCTCTGCCCTGCTACTGTTCCTCCCATCTCTCCTCTCGCCATGCGAAGGTGTACCCCTTGTCTTATTATGTGAATAGGTGAATAACACATGGCCCTGGAGGCTTCAGATAGAAGAAGAAATAAGATCTCTGTCCTGGGCTGTTCTGCTGTCTGCTCACCTCCAGGGACCCTCACACTCTCAGAGTCTGGCCGGCTGCTGATAGGAATACTGAGTGAACTCCCGTAACACACACACAGGCTCACCGAGACTGGCAGGTCACCCAAGTATATAACAAACACATATGCAAATCTTAACGAGAGCTCCGCGTGCACGAGGGTGCGACCTGGATGCAAACCCTGCACATGCGGTTACAATTTTTATCTATCGCGGAATAACAGAGCATCATCACACGCAGTCTCGTCTCGATAAGTTATTGCACTAATCCAGAAGCCTTTGTTGCATCGGAAACATCTGCTCATAACAAAACAATCCATAATGCAACACCGGCTTCGGAATCCTTTTAATGAACTGACAATTACAGATTCCCACCTAGCCTCCCTTCCCCAGAAGCCTGTTTTGAAAACATGACATCATAACAGTGACAAATGAGCACAAGTCTGCCTCTAATTGATAACCACATTACCTATGTCTACAAAGCTATTAACGGCCCCCTGCTCTTTAGCGCCCAGGTCACTGGTCACGGCTGGGACTTGCATACGGGAGCAGCCAGCATTAAATTGGTACAAGCTGGCCGGGCACTCGCTGTCTGCTGTCAAAAGGGCTCAGTCGGACAGACGCACATGGCACTGCCTGTCACCAGCTGCTCTTTGATGATACAAACAGAGGAATAGACACGGAGGCATGTTGGATGGAGGGATCAGGGCAATGTAGGTGTCAGGTGTCTGAGATTGTTATCACCAAAGCTGACACCGCCTCAGTACTTTTTTTTTTGGAGATGTGTGGAATGGAGGTGCTTTGGGAATTAAGTCAAAAGACCTCACACCTTTATGTGCCGTACGTCCCGGGGGTTAGCGAGGTGGCTTCCTGATGTCGGGTGATAACGACCGACCTGCAGCTTTTAGCTTCTGATGTTAGAATGCAAACCAGAGGTGAAGATCACAGATCCAGATAGTAGTAAGCAAACTGAGATACTTAGTTTTGGGTTGACTATAGTTTGTAATATTGACACAGAGCCATTTAACTGTGTGCATGTTTTGTAGTTCAGTTGACATTCTGTTGCCTTTATGAAACATCACAGCCGTTGTCCCGGCATGTTTTGACATGAGCCTTGTCTTGATTTAATTATATAGATCATACAATTTCCATCCGGTTTACTGAAATTGATTTAAGCCGGATTAAACAGTGACATTAAATGAAGCACAGCTTTCATTGATATCTCTTGCTGTACTAAACATTCAACTAGCGAGATCCTAATAATAACTTCTCCTTTGTCTGACTCACTGAGCTTTTTAACACGTTTATCCTACACTGGATACAACATCATTATAAAAATGTGTTCAGTTCAATTGAAGCCGACTGAAACATCCCGTCTGCTGCTCATCATGACACCGTTGAAAGCCACCGTGCATTAAAGGAATTAATTATGTTTGACCTGCACATGCCGCAGCAGTCCGAAGCTTATTTGAAGGGTTTGAATCGTTCTCACCGTAGGAAAGAATAGTACCTGATAATCTGGGAATTAAAATGATCATTTTCCACATCTCCAAAAGCTGCCTTAAAGCTGACTTCCTCTATTCAAATCTTTTTAATTATAGAAGATTGAGCAGGAGATTTCCTAAACCTGGACTCACCTCATCAGTATTGTGAGGAATGAACCATTTTCCTTCCCACTTTTCTAACAGCTCTGCAAGTAGAAATCCTCCAAATGGAATGACAAACATTTCCTGTTAGATTCAGGCACTAAAACAAGCTGGTTAATGGTGGAGAAAATAAAGATGGTGGTTTGGGTTAAACTAACTCCTTGTATGAGCTTAGGGAAATCATCGTTTTGGTTAATTACAACTTCCTTAAGTTGAAGTGACCTTCAGCATCATGGTTGATCAGTTAGGAGACAACAGGGGTCATGGATTGAAGAAAGAACAGGTCTTTCTTCAGGTAATTCAAACACCAAAATATTAATATGACTCGTAGTATTCACACATCAGTAACGGAAGTTGGTAACATTACGGTAACATGTGAGTTGACTTACAGAAAGCTGCATCTGCGTCCCTCTCGTAGACTGTATATAACAAGAGTATGGAGCAGCTGCCATGACACAGATGGGGTTTTGGTTTTGAAGCCGGATATTTGGGCTTTTTTTCTACTGGAGGACGACATAGTCGAGGTGAAGAGGAGCGAGGGATTGATCTGACTGATCTGACATGCCACTGTGGCAGCAGCTTGACAATCACAAGGTAGCAACGCCCTAAAGCACTCACCCTGCTGGACCAACTAGTTCAAATGAAACCACATTAAAAACAAATAACATCATGTTGTATTAAAGAAGACATAAAATCAACGACTGAGACAAAAAAAAACAAGTGAGGGTCTCAGAGGTGTTTTCTGACCTCTGACGACGCCCCCTGTTGGCCATTAGCAGCAGTTTTTATAACAAACTCATTGGCTCCACTTCTCAGGACAGGAAGCTTCATCCATTCATTTTACACTCTCGGGTCTCTCTATATCTTTGGATGTAGTTAGCTATGAAGCTGCGTGTGATGATGAAGACACATCTTCACTCCTTGTCTCTCGATTGCTTCTCTACCAGAACAGACAGCAGTGATGGAGCACAGCACCGGACCAGAACCTGCATGGATCACTGAACCAACTGGAGATGTGGATCTGTATGTATATGTGAATATACATCCATTCACAGTCTGACAGCACGACACGGAGCGAACGCAGTCAGATCCCGACGCGAGCGGCGATGGCGGATACATTTAAATTAAGCTGATCAACACTTTGTTTAGTGAGTGTTTCCTGATGGATGCCCACAGGAAGGTTGACTTGAGTGGCAGCTTGGCAGCCGGCGGTGGAGAGATCCATCATGTCATGACAGGGAGGAGAAGGCTCTGACGTCTTGGCCTGCCCTGAGAGGCCAGTGCCTGTCAGCTTAATGAGGCTCCTAGTGACAGGTGATGTGGTTGTTATAATGTTTGTGTGTGAACGCACGTGTGGGGCAAAGAGAGGTTGAGCATGTGCCTCGTTAGCTGTGACGTCCGCAGAAAAATGTCTGTTAATCTCTCATGCACGCCTCTCGCAGCCGGTCGGCCTCTTTTACTTTGTTTCTCCCGGAGGTTTGTTGTCCCGACTCTGTGTGCTTCACCTTTGTGGACGCTTGCACAGCCTCTGCATTCCTCTGACATCAAATATTTCTCTGAAACTTCTCCAAAGAAGCTCTAACTCCACTAAGTCATTCAGCCTGTCAACCTGTGCGAGTGCACCGAAAACTTTATAACTCTTTGACCTCTCTATCTCTGTGTTTCTTTTCCCCTCCAGTGCTCCTCCCCGCCTCTGAAACTCCCTCACCTCTTCCCCTCAAACCACCCACTCATCTTCCTTTCCCCATGTGAGGGTATTAGGTTCACACAGTAGAATATAGATGAATTCAGCATGGACACCTCTATTGATTTCTCCCACACCGCAGACACCAGGGATAATAAAAGGGTTTTCCTTCCTTCCCCCCCAAGTAGCCTTTTCGTCATATTTCTTTCGGAGGCCTGGAAGTGGAAGACAAATTGAATGAACTGGACTCGATCCTGCTGATGCGGTAGACTGTGCTTGTCTGATATGTTCACTGTAATCAGTGTGAGGCTTCGACTGTAAAACAACAACAACAGAGGGACAGATGATGAAAACATCTGCTGATTTGTTTTCTATCAGTTTGGGGGTCGTGAGGTCATCAGAACTCAAAGCTTTGACAGTACCAGAATGAAGTTACTGTCATATGCGACAAGGAAATCTTTCCACCAAATAGATCCAAAAGACCATGAAGACATCGTCTTGTGACTGTGGTGTAAATATACTGTGACTGTTGTTAATGAGCCAACCTGGCAGCTTGTGCCCCTTTTGTTTTCTCCTGATTGGATTGGATTGTACATTTGTAAATTGATGGACTGCCTGAAGTGATGCTGGTCATTTGGGAGTAGTGAGCATGGATGTAGAAGACATCAGGACACAGCAGAGCCCCGTTCACACCTGGGGGAGCTGCACAGCGGCGCAGGAAGACGTAAATGTTTTGAGCAGTGACGTGGACGTAATACTTTTCCTTGTACAGTGTTTATATATAAATATGTCAAGTCTCTATTGATGTATTTACGCTCAGATCTTATAGAATATTGATTTATTGAGCTTGAGCTGGCATCGACTGCTCGCTCTCCCTCTGACTTCCTCTTTTCCCGTTGCCTGGGGGGGGGCTGGTCTCCACAGCACCCTAAAGGAAGCCTCTTATCATGAGAACTTGACAAGCTGGTGCCCGGAGCTCGGGAGTGATTGGTGTCGCTGCCTCCAGGGTTCAACTCCTGGCCTTTTTACCGCTGTGACTTAAGATCTTTTGACTCTAACGTGCAAACGAGAGCTGATCAGCCCTGGCGACGCATCTCAGATTAACACTGATGAGCTCAGATTGAATGGAGAGATACAGGGTAAAGCACTTAAAGCACATGGTTCATCGATGTTAGTGAAAATGTGTATGAAGAGAGTGAAAATGTAATATTCACCTGAGCACTTTGCACTTCACAGGTACTCGTCCTGCAGATTTAGAAACTGTCCACATAACCTCATTCTGAGATTTCTCTCTCTGGGCTCTGACATGATGAAATGATTTATCCGAGTTGACACATACATTTTTTTCTTCCCTCCACGTGCCTGCTGCATATGCTTTCGGTCATGAGGAGATTTTCTTTGGAACTCGGTTACAGATGTAAATTCTGATGGTAAAATGCTGCCACAGTTAATTAAACTGGCACATTTTATTAGAGCGGAGCTTCATTTATAAGGTCCCATATTGAAGGAATATATATCATTTTCATTTCTTCATTAATATTCGGTGAGGACACAGACTCCATCATTCGGTCACTCTTTTTTTAACACTGTTCAGCCTGCCACTAATTTAATTATTCCCCTTTAATTTTATGACAGCCGCACATTCAAAGGGCTGTTGAACAGAGGACTGATATATATGTGACAAGTTTACTAAAAATCTAGGGACATTTTTAGCCAGTTATCTGCGTTATATTTAGGAGAAACTTGAAGTTGTGCCCTCTCTGTCTCTCCTCCGTCTTATCATCTTAATGCCTTTTATCTGTCTTGGGCTCTTCCCCCCACCGTAGCGTATCTTCGGTTCATATAAGATACGTTTGGAAGGGTGGAGGATGGCAGTAGGGGTTTAAATCATCCATGACTTTTCGTCAGCCAGCTGCCCTCGCTGGAAACCAGATTGGCCCCCTTTCACCGCCTCAGATTTTCACAAATCTCCTCCGTAATGTCAGCACTGCTGTTCCAGGAATTTTGCTGGAAGCTTCCACTGGCATTATTTCAAAAGGTCGCCTGAGCCATTCCCTGTCAGGTTACATGACTTTCAGAGCGTACTTTTTCACAGATATGGTCAATAGTATTGGCACTTCATAGGTGGACTGTGCCTTAAGTGTTACAGCTATTGATTGCAAAGGAACAGGTGACCGTGTGAGTGGCATTTAAAAGCCTGTCAGCTGGACTCGAATCCACTGAGCACAAGAATTTGAATATTCTCATCATAGAGATAGAAATGAATTGCACACCGGCATATTGTTAGATGCAGTCTGCGAGGTTCACTATGTTCTAGATGATGCAGTGACAGATCTTACCATTTGTGTTTATCAGCTTTGCTTTTTTCATCTGCAGTGAATGAAGAACTACATTTCCCAGAATGCTATTGGAGCGAGATAGATAGATGGTTGGTTGCATTTAAAGCTGGAATATGATGCTGCGTGATTGGCCACACAACTGTGAGATTTGAGGGCATGAATGGACGTGCTCAGGAGTAATCCGGTCGGCAGAATCACCAGCGGAACAACAGGAGGAGAAGAGAGAAAGGACGTTTTGCTTCAGCTCATTAACCGACGCCTGTTAGCCTGAAAACAAATTGGTTGAGATTCCACCACTGGAGAGGCTGATTAGTCCATTTTTCTCCTCCCTCGACTGATCCGTCGTATATGTGTAGCGAGGCGAGGCCACCTCGCTCACACTCGTTCTCACTCTGTCTCACACACACGAGCCAAATGAGCCCATGAAGCAGGCGCACACTCGAATCAACGGCCCGTGCGTCCTTAAGCAGATGTGAGTGAGACAGGTGTCAGATGACTTGCAGCATGCAGCCCGAGTTTAAGGGTCACCCAGACCTACAGTATCTCTGTCGGGCTGGGCTCACAGCCAGCGGGACTGACGGCTGACGGAGAGCTTTAAGGAGCAGGCAGGACGACGGGGATTACATAAGGCACAGGAGGGCAACAACAGAAAAACAACATATAAACTTTTCTCTACGATTGTGGTGCAGCGCTCCGCCAGAGACGGTTCTGGTCTGCTGATCACTCCTAACGTACGATTCCTCTGACCTTCCCCAGGAGAAAGGGCCTCTTCTGTTGTTTCACAGACATCATTGCAGGATGGAGCATAAAAGCTCAAATTTGGATGATGTATTATCATTTTCAAAACATTGGCAAGCACGCCGTCCCAAATGCCAAATGAACACTTAACCAGCCCGAGAGGACCATCGTGAATGGAAGCACATCTATTCGGCAAACGCTTCAACACAGAATGGGGATGACTTGTGAAGGTAAGTATTTGCTGCAGTAACTGGCTGAGGAATGAAACCACACAGCAGCGGACAAACCAACAAAGCACTTTTCCCTGTGGGGCTCCTGGTGCCAAAGTACAGTGTTCACGTCTTCTTAGACTCCGACCCACATCTCTGACACAAGCATTTAAAGGACATCGATAGACATACTGCATGCATGAATGCAACAATGAGCACAAATGTCTCATCAGGTGCATCAAAATCTGACATCTTTAAAACCACGCTCACATGTGTATGATCAGTGCTCTCCTTCTTTTTGGCAGTAACAGAAATGGTCTGTCATATTTTTCACCCGACTGTTCGTCGCTCCTTAATAACGTCATTAATCAGGGAGTGTCGGTGCTGAGATATGGGTCGATAAACAATTTGCTACAACCTGGAAACGGGGCTCATTTAACATATTCACCTGCTTATAAATCCTCCTGACGAGATACAGCCTTCTGGACCCCTCCCCATCCAAAGGCATTATGTCATTCTTCTCTATTACTTAAAGAAATTTGCACTCATGCAAACCGCAGATGCATCATTTCATCATCTGCCTTCAGCGGCTGAGTAATGGATGTATTTGATTTAAATGGAGGCACTGTCTATTAAAGTATCCTCAACAAATTAATTCATTCTTTCTTAATTTTCCTAATTAAAAATGCCTTCGAGTATCAAGTTCTGGAGTTGATATGACACCGAGCACCGTCTCAAAGGCAACGCTCTGTCCTCGTGTCAACCGTGAATGATGATGTATAACAAGACAGGGAGAAGAAGAGAGCTAGCATGGATACATTGTTTTACAATGACGTGTAAAATCCCTTATCTTATCTTATCTTATCTTATCTTATCTTATCTTATCTTAGCTTATCTTAGCTTAGCATAGCTTAGCATAGCTTAGCTTAGCTTCAAGTCCGTCACTGACTTGGTCACATTATCTAACCCAAATAGTGAGTTAGTAAATCATGTATTTTATCCTGTTTGTGTACCTTCTTAAAAACTTCCTTATCGTTTAAAGGAGAGACTATCGTTAACATTACACTTCTTATATGTCTGATATCAAATCAGTCCTTCTGTAGTCAGATGCATCAAATGTTGAAATGCCACATAAACTTATGTCCACTGGTTTTCTTTCCTTCTTTATTTATGTAATCCAACATGAATTGGTGTGTCAAGTGTGTCTGAATGGAAACACACGCATGTTAATGTCTGCCAGCGTGGGACTCTGCTTGTCAGCTGGGATTTGTTCAACAGATTGGAGGGAAAGCGACCTGCCATGTGATGCTGCGCAGGAACCAAGAAAAGTTTACTCAGCCAACATCCTTGGGACCTTGTGAAGTTTGTGCCTTTTTTTTCCTCTGTGCAGCTCCGCCTGCTTGTTGGACCGTAAAGCTCATCTGCCCGTCGACACACATTATTTAACATAATGATGTTATTGAAGATGGATTTTAATGTGGCCAACGTCAGTATACGGCCGGTATATTGTGTATCGGCGTTTTATGAATATGTAAATACTCACACACACTTGCGGAGGCAGTAAAGTGTGTTTGGTGTTATTGTCTTTCACAGCTGTGGTCACATCTTTAGGCTCAATTAAACAGGAACAAACTGTTAATGGTACGTTTAGTTTCAGGTGACGCCATGTGAATATTAATGTGTACGCGGGCTGAATGTGATGATGGAAATGGAATGGACGACATACTAACTACTCACTGTAATGTATCACTTTACCCCGGGGGGGCACTTAAAGGTCAGGTGCTAGTCGGTTTACCAGTCATATAATCCTGATTACTTTGTGATGAAGGCTTCAGCGGCGAAGTCACTGCAGCATGGCACAAGTGTGTGTGCACGGGTATGTGTGTGTGATGGAAGTGCCAGTGAGCGAAAGTCTGTGTAGGATATCATGTGGATCCCCGTGACAATCGACTGCAATGTTGGACATTAATCAAAAATAATAAAACAATAAATAGAAGTTTAAACACATTTTGGTACCATTTCTCTCTGCGATTTTACAGACGCAGTCAGCAGCCCGCATGGGAATCTAATCACACTTCATATTTGCCCACATCACACCCTCAAACATGGATGTACAAACTTGTGCTCATAAACCGTCGTGGATTGATCGAGGCCAAACTGGAACACACACACTCACGCACACTTACGCACAAAGTTTGTGGGATACTGCAGGATACAGCCCCGCCAGACTGTTGGGGGAGAGTGTTGACTGAATTAGTCATGCACACGCTTTCATCTCTCCGCATGTGTTACTGTCTGCTGCTGCTTACCTTCATATTTCAGACGTGCTGTCAAGTATTTCTCTCTTTCGCTCGACAATTCGCATCATCTTGTTGCCTTGTTCTCTCTGTGGTCATGGATGTGTCTGAGCATCACATTTGGGTTTCTTGTGCAAAGGGTGCTGATGGATGCATGCATGTGCACATTAACACACTCTGTGTTCCTGACTGATCTGGTCCTGAGCTGGCTCACTCTCTCCCCGTCTTTCTGTGTCAGCCCCCCTGAGTGACATGCAGCCTGAATGGACATGGCATCATCATCTGACTGGGACCAAATGAGCCATGAATGATGACAGGGGACACCCAGCCCATTGGCTAATTGTCCTGAATAATGAGCTCGGTTCTCCTCTGTGATTGGTGTTGGAGGTGGGAGGCTGGTGTTTGGCAGATCCATCCACAGAACACAGTGCAGTGTCAGTAAAATGGATTTGTTGGATGACCGGGGTGTCACAAGTCCACCCACGGCGACACACACTGTATGCTCGTGTTGTAGTGCTCGAGTCTTCTTGGAAAAGGGCAGCATGTGTGGGTCTCTGGAAATAGTTATACACGTGAATAAAAAGCAATAGACTTAACGAATGAATTCACATTGTATTGACTGGTGAAACGTCGGCGACAGCTAGTCGATGCTAGACTGCAACGCTCCCTTGATGTCTGACCAACTGAGTGTCAAGAGTGAGCGAGTGATTAGCTCCAAAACTCATTTGCAACTCAATTTCAACAAATATAAATCTCCGTAATTGTGCAACTGCTCACCCGACCCAATTGGTCGAGGCAGATGGCCGCCAACCCTATTGGACAAATGCCGCGAATTAACTTCTGGTTCGCAGAGACTATTCCCTCTGGGAGCACCTTGTCATTCACATGGTAGCCGTGTCCTAAAGCATGCCATAGCTTTACATCTATATAGTTGGCTCATCCCCATCACTGGTGTATGATAGGAATATGCCTTCATGCGCTGAGGCAACAAGCTACGCCTAAACGAAACAAAGCCCAGTCGGCACGTTGATGTCGCCGTTTTATTCCCACATCCCACATAAGTATGTCCTGTAACCAAGCCACTGTTTGTTTTGAGATGATTATTTGTTCTGTAGCTGTGACTATAACACTTATTTGGGCTTGACAACAACCTGAGGAAAACATGGTTTAATAAGCTCTACAGTCATAGGGGAGCTGCTGTAGTTGCCTCGTGTTACGCCGGCCCTGAGTGGAGGACTATAATCCCATTTCAAGAGTGGCTTGCCGCTGCTGGTTTCCCACTGCTGCTCTTGATTAGGTTGTCAGAATGCAGGCAGCCACAGTGTGACATGCAGAACACAGATCTGATTGTGTTGGAAGCCGGAGCTGACAAAACGTGGGTGTCGGATGGGAGCCTGAAAGCAGCATGTGATAGAGGATAGGGAGATCAAAGATCTCGCTTGTGGATCATTTGTATTTCCATTCTCTACTCGATGTGATATGATGACCTGATGCCTGATGCATTGTGGGACGGGCGTCAAGGAGATTGACGTTTATAAGAGAGCAGTGCACAACGCGGGAAATCTGGCAAGAACAGAAATAAAAGAGGTTTCCAGCATCAAGTCACTAGTAATAATCACTTAACACTGCATTCATACACATGATGTTTTAGCTGCAGCTTCAATACTTTCATCAAGTAGCACAGAGAGATAACGGTTTGCACAACTAGTCACTCCAAGACAAATACAAATAAAAAGGCGTGGTCAAAACGATTTCCGGTATAAGCCACGCCCACTTCCGGTCTGCTATCTTAATACAGATACAGATTATGATGTCACAGCTCATCCCTAATCCGTAAGCACCACTACAATGTTTTTTTAAGACACAAACATAAATCGTCTAATGGTAATAATACTGTCACGTACTCGCTATTCAAAAACAAATATATGAGGAAGGCTAGCTGTCATGTAGCTGTACAACTTGGCAAAATGTGTTACCATAAATATGCATATCCCCAATAACCAAAACATCAAGTCATGTCATGTGACATATGTATCAGTGGGGGGATGTCATGCTACATATCTTTTATGTCAGTCAACCGGTTCTGGCTTCTATCTCTTGCTGGCTGTCATCTCTGGTTCCCCCGGTTTTCTCTCTCACCCCCTCTGTGCCGAGGCTTTCCGGGACTTCACACAGCCCACTCAAAGTCTGCTCATTGAGTCAGCTACACACACACACGCGCACAAAACACACACACACATATTCATGCAGCTCGCTCTTCCACGGCACCTTGCAGCACAGCAGGTCGCCTTTGCCTGTCTATCTGTGCCTCCCCCAAAACATACCCAGAGCAGCAGTATATGACTGCATCACCAGCTGGGCTGAGGCTGGCGAGCTCGGCTCCCACCCCCCTACTGAGCGGACCCACCGGAGCGTGACTACACCAGGTGGGAGAGCTCGGAGAGGAAGCGGTCTGACTCATTCACAAGTCAACCTTTATGAATCATTGTCTCAAAATATCTCAAGATTGTTATAGAAAGATTTTGGGGGGGCAAGTTCAAATTACAACCAATTGGCTCTCTCTTTGAGCACGAGGTCACCTGCTCCGTCGTAAACGTATCAGGTCCTCTCGCTGCCAATTCATTATGAATCCTGCGTAGTTTGGATCACAGCTGAACACCTCGACCACATGCTGCTGGGTCAGGAATGTGTTTTTACTCGCGTAACAGGAACCCATTGTTTTATCTTTCATTGCCGCACGGAACAATAAACTATTAACACATGCGTAATCCATCATAATGACCACCGTGTTTTACCAGCGTCGCATCATTATGCAGCGCAGGCGCTTCAAATCAATCTGCATTACCATGCAATAAGCATGTGATTCCTATATGAGGGACGACACTGGCTCATTTCTTTTAGTGCTGGATGAACTCGAACTTCAGGTACGTCTGAGACGGTGTGCCAATGTGATTCACAGCGATGTAGTGGGCGCAGGGAAGACCCAGAATGCTTTGCCCTGCCTGGATCTGCCTCTGAGTCCCTGGGTTTCCCAGTGTGTCGTCGCGGGTCACCTCCATGCCCGGCACAACTTGTCTGGATAATTAGCTGCCCAGCCCCGGCTGCCGGAGTCTGCGCCCCATGGATTTATGATGGTGATGGCTGGCCTGGTCTCGGGGGGTGTTGTTCGTTTGTATGTGGGTATATGCCAACGAGGCCAAGAGAGACATGGCTGTCCTACTAATGAGGGGACACAAGGTTATTGAGGGCGGGCTGGACCAGTCTCATGGTTATGGAGACAAGGAAATACCCGGGTCATAAATCATTAGGAATATTTGCAGGTATGTGTGTGTGTGTGTGTGTGTATATACACTTGTGCGGCCACAGATGGGTGTGCTTTTCAGCGTCAGGATTTTTCTCACACTTCAACAAGGACAAGAGAGGCTTCATCCACATGATTCACCATCACCCCCCCCTGCTGAATCTTTCCTTGTATTTGGTAAATTACAGCCTCTTCCATGAAATATCACAGCTTCAAATACTTTGTCGTGCGCGCTCCCTTCTTGCACTGTCGTGACTCACCTTTGCTTTATATTCGGTGCATTGTAGTATAGCTCAATGCTGATGTCTGCATGCATTACACCAGGAGACACGGTGAGCAGGGACAGGATGGTGGAGTCCAGATGATGTTGTTGGGGTCAGGTTCAGAGATGTGTTTCGACCGATAGATCCTCCGACAGCCAATCAGAATCCGTCCCAACGTGAAGGGCGTCTGAGTCGACGCTGACATTGTTTAGAGGCTCATAATTGAGGTTGGAATAACGCTCTGTTTGATTAAAGGAACAGTGTTTATGAAGACGCCATCGAGGTTGACATCTGCGCCGCACAGCTGCGGTGCTGTCGGCCTCTCGGCTCCGCGGATGTGAGGAGAGAAAGAAGCTATTGATTTCAATAAGAACGACTAATTAGGGATACGATGTGTTCAAAAGAACATTTTACTAATCCATCCTGTGTGGGAATAAACACGCTGTTGTATTCCTGAGTGCTACAGTTCGATAACTGTTTCGTTTTAACAGCCGTCTCGGGGCTCCGACTCAGCTGGAGCGTGCAGCACGTGACTGGTGATCGTCAGGACTCTCTGGTTTATAAAATGAACTCATAGGATTTGGTACAAACCGAATGTTTAATCAACCATCCAAAACAAGCATTGTCTCCTCTGCTGGACCGTCTCTGCACAGACGAGTGTGACCCGTCTGACCCGCCCAGGGTCTGTTTAAAGTTTCCATCAGGCGGTTTTGGTCAGAGAATATTAAACAGCCCCTCGATATCAACTCTGCCTTTCGCTGTGTGTGTTTTCTCTCCCTCAACGGGGGAAAAAAGAACAACATTTAAAATGAAAGTGACAATTTCTCATAGCCGGCGGTTTGACCTTCGGGATTGGTGTCCTTTATTAAATTGCGGCACATTTGTGTCGGTGGACGGGCTGCATTGTCCGGGCCGGCCCCCGGTGACCCTGCTAACCAGAGAGCTGAACTTTGTGCACACCTCACTATTTTTCCGGCTCTGCACAACATTTCTGTCCAGCAGGAAAAGCCGACCTTTGACCCGTTCTTCTTTTGTAATTTGTTTTTTTTTTTTTTCCCTGTCATGCCAGAGTGTTCTGTTTCCTTTGTTGGAGCTGTTTCTCTTCCAGTTTCAGATACCACAAAGAAAATAAAATCACCTATTCAGAGCTAACAGAGTACAGCGGGTATTTGTACTTCATCTGTATCTCCCTCCTACTTTATGACCGTATTAACAAACACCCGTCACCATCAAATACACCCATTCACATTAATGCTGCACATCACATTAACAGCGTGTATATAAGATCTTTTGTTAAAGAATCTCGGACCGATCAAGGACACTCGGCTGTAACTGACCTTTCACCCAACAACACTCTGCAAGCGTTTTACCTTTTTTGTTACTTACTGGAGGAAGACGGTGCAGCGCCTGTTCAGCTGCATCAACACTCACCAGCTGAGCAGACAAACCCAGAGAGAGAGCGAGTGTCTGTGGTTTCATTATGTGCTTCATTCCTGGAGGTTGGTTGAGGATGACGTAAACAAAGGGAGAACCTCACACGAAACACCCACGGACGAACCTCTTTGACCCGTTCGGTCTTTTTCAGCTGGACGACATTCACAGTATAATTTATACTTCAACTGGACGTATGGATTAGATGCTGGGAGTTTAACTCTATAAAGCAGAAGTCAACTGTTTGTAATTGACCCTTTAAATGTCCCATTATAGACAAACACAGCCCTGTAAAGGTTCACTCCATCAAATCTTTTCAAGCTATAAAGAGACATATAATGTCGTCTTTGGCTCTGACGGGAACCTTCCTAACTTATTCAATATGATAAGGCTTCGTAAACTTCAACTTTTACTCGTTGTGGAGGAGTGAAGAAGTCGTCACTGGAAAGACAAGGAAACACTATAGTCACATAATGAGAGATGTTCAGTGATTTAGGAGCTCTGTCAGGTTTTTAATGTCTCTTAAAGCTCCTTAAATGTATGCAGGATTCTCATTTTACCTGTAATTTGATAAAAGGATTATATCCTATCATCTCATGGAGTTGTGAATTATTGAAGAGTTTTCTGCCGGTGAAGGGAATCTTTTTATCCTCATCGCTGTTAGCCTTCAGGCAGACGCTCGTCCTCAGTGTCTGAGGGTACGAGGTTAATTCCAGCGTCCAAACAAGCGTCCAGCTGCACCTGACCGAGGTCCTCCAGTTAAAGAATCAATAAGAGACTGTCAGTTAACAGCCTCAACACTTCTGATTCAACCTCCATCTTCATGCTACAGCTCCATTAGCTGCAGAGGAACTCCTCCAGGCTGCAGGCAAACCATCATGTCAAAAACAACATGAAAAGAGAGCCGAGCATGTAACCTCTAAGATCTGCGTCAGGTAATTCCCTCAACAGATTTCTTCAAAGCTCCTCAAGTCAAAGAAGGTGAGAACAAAAAAAAAAACACATGTGACGTTGGCGGAGATCAAGAGAACCGCTGGAGGTCGTCTGCTTGTAACAGGTACGAAACATCTCAGTTCGTCTGAACACGCCCGACACAAAGAACGAGAAGTTTGGGGCCGACACAAGCAGCTGAACATCAATATGAACATGAACACCGAGCTTCATTTCTGGGCCACTTAATATTCCCCTCTGGCATCCGTTAGCTGTATTTCATGTAGATAGCATTTTAAATGCTTCAGTAAGTAAATGCAATGTCAATGAATTACATCACATTATGTTCCCCGTCTAACTCTGTCATTCAGGTGATGGGGCCGTCGTCTGCGTACGCCTGGACAACTCTGGCTGTTTGCCATCATGTCCTGATGATGGAGCCAACTTTATCCTCTTTGCCAGCAAGCTGTGACTAATACGAAAACACACCTGACATCTGGCTTACTCAATCTGCCGGTTTGAAATAGATGTCGGCTCCGTTAAAGGAGCTGTTCGCTCTTTTTCTTGACATCTGCCCGATCAGGAAATGGAGCCGTTTGCATCGGAAGCATGTGCAGATGTTGCAGATGAATCAGATATGTGTGTATCATCATGTCTGAAACTCACTGCTGACTCTGTGTTGCACACCTCCTCTTATACTGATCCACCTCTCGTGATAGTAACATCCACTAATTGTTGCTTTGTCTGCTTCCATGAAACGTTCCTGCACAGCTTCCCCCTCCATCCTCTCCTCCACAACCTCCTACATTATTTGCAGTCCAGTCTGCGAACAGGAAAACTGTTAAATTAAATAGGATATCTCCGAGGCGAGGCGGTGGTTTGATGCATGTTCACTTTGTTGTAAAAGATTGCTTCCTCTCAGTGTCTAATTACCGCTCCCGTTGTTCATCCGCTCCCGTTTCGCCCCTTCTGTCTTCTGTCTTTGACCTCGGGAAAAACACTGGAAAAAAGGTTCAGCATCCCTTTGCTCAGTTTGTCTTTTTTATCATAGAGCTAATTTATCAAACGCCACATATTTCCCCCCCCGTCCCCGGGCTCCCTGACACCAGGACAACCTTTTGTTTTTAAAGTCTACACCCGCGTGGAAGTGCGATTACTCAAATCGGCTGTGTTTAATTACCTGTTCCTGTTCATGGAACAGTGAATGTGTTCCGTGCTACTTTCAATTAGACAACGCCTTAATGTCATCGACTGTTTTAACGTCCGAGCACTTAATATTAAAGTCCGAATGCACAGCGGTGTTGGTATGACTCGATATCACGCTCAGCCACTAGAAAATGAGGTTAAACTTAGGTACCATTCGCTCCATATTGGTGTCAAGCTTCTATAACCCATCGTAGATAAATAATGAACGGACCATTAACTAATGCGGTAGATAATTAGTGCGCGGTCATTGTACATCCCTCGCCTCAGGTTTCTCCTCCATAGACATCTGGAAGTGCCGGCGAAGGACAAAGAAACAGTCGATGTGCGCAGAACAAAACAAGCTTCAGCCTGCAGAAGCAGCTGTGGTGCGTTTAAGGAACCTCTTAAAAATGAATGAACAATAAAAGGGCCGAGGGATATCAAGCTGAAGCCAATAAATAAGTCGTGAACATGAATAACCTGCCAAACATCTGTTGTGAATACCTGGATGCTGATGCTGAACCGGGATGTGATAGATGGATCTGACTGACGGAGTGCAGTGAACATGTGAGTCAAGGTTAACTGAGCAGCGATAACGTCCTACTGGGTTCAACGTGATGTAGCCTGCGATCAGAAGATGCTTTCAGTAGGTCCAATAGTTGTGTCTTGAAGCGGGCACTTCCCTGCATCCTCACCGTTGAGGGTCGATCACGGGTGAGCAGGTGGTTGCTAAGCAACAGACAACAGGGCATCTCGCCTGACTTGAGACCCGAACGGACTGAGGGAGTTTTCTTGTACTTCCACCGCAGCTCGTGTTAGTTGTCGACAGAGTCATCTGTTGATGTGTCAGGACTTCTCTTCCACTTAGTGCAGCAGGAGGAGCTTGTTGCATCCAGACTCCGGGGACGAGGAGGACCGGAAGGTTCCCACCATATTCTTCAGGTGACAACGACAATCACATACTTTGAAAAAGCAGGTTAATTAATCTGCTGCAAAGCTTTTGACTGTTCCATCATCCTCAATTAAAAAGCCACATTTTGTTAACAATGTCAAAGTATTAATGCAACAGATTGTCCCAATTATAGTGTTTTCTCAGTGTATGCTCCTCTTCACCGATTCATTATAGTTTAACAATATTAATAATAAAGTACGACATCATTTGAGGCGCTGCTAAGATGGAACTCTCATGCACCAGACCAGTAACGGTCGAAAGAGGAATGAATAAAACACAAGTGTTGCAGCTTAATGCCCAGTGAGATTATTGCACCTGAAACCAACACACACACATCATGCCAACAATAGGCAGGGTTTTAAGGAAAAAAACATCTATACAGGCGACGGCTGCCATGTGACGGGAATGAAAGGGAAGACGGAGGAAGCACAAAAGGGAAGAGGAGGGTGGAGGAGAAGGGGAGGAAGAACGGACGGGGACCGAGAGAAAGAAGCCAGTGTAGTGATGTTTTATCATAATCCGGTTACTGTTGAATAATGTAAGTATCTCCTTTGCCGACATTAATTTCCTATCATCTACTTTGCCTGTAATTCACTGGGAGGGTTTAATGAGGATTGACACGGCTGCTCTTTCTTGTGCCGTGAAAGCCAACACGAAGCTGTTGATAAGCGCGACGTGCCGCTGGAACAATGGTCAGCTGCTCATAGCCGCTCGTTTCTACTGGGGGTTTCATCCCAGCTTTCATTAGTTGCTTAGAACACGGGTCATAAAGAATAAATGAAATAGGGTTAATTATCTTCGGCAATAATGATGATTAATATTTGAGAAGTACGACAATGGATTTTTTTTTTTATATTGTTATTTGAAAAAAAAGTGGTTTAATGTGCGAATCTATGTCCATTTGATTTAAGCTGAATTCAGCATATACCATCATCTTTAGTGCCCATTATCTTTAAAAGGTCACCTCTACGCCGTGTAGTAGACATGTCGAGGACAAAGCCATGCAGCTGATAGGCCATCTGTTTCAAAGATTGATGGCTCACTGCTGCTTTCAATGATACGCCCATGTGCCTCTTAGCATTCTGTAGATCTTCATTGTTTTTTTCTTCAAGGGCATCCAGGGTATACAACCACATAAAAATGATGTTTCTGAATAATAGAAAGAGAAGAAAAAAAAAAGACAGAAAGACTGATAAAGAGTGGGAGAAATAAAAGAGAGGGCAGTCGGAAAATACGCCGCTGTCAACGACGTTGCAATAAGAGTCGTGAAATACAGTGTTGTAACGTCGCCGAGCGGAGAGCCGGTCGTAGAGGAAGGCTGAGAGGAGGAGAACATGGCAGGGCGGAGAGAGGAGGGGGGGGTGGCTTCAAAGATCCGTCATGTTCCAGGGAGACTTTAATGGCTCGGCGAGAGAACGGAGCCGCGGTGACATTCACAGAAACCTGCAGGAACTCTCCAAACAGAACAAAGATTCCAACTAACGATGCCGGTGTCTGGATGGAGAACGGTGAAGGGGAATCACCTCCTTCTTTGTTTTATATGCTTTTATGAATGGACAATCACCTGAGCTCTTGCTGTCTCTATGTCTCTTCTAGCCTTGATTGTTTTAGATGGAGACACTTCCTACACTTTCCAAACTAATTCAAAGACTTTATAGTGAAAAAAATATCTGCGTAAGATGTGAGGACAACAACGCTCGTGGCACTTGTGACGGCAATTTAATTGAAATGTCAGTCGAGAGACAGGGAATCCAAATCCTCCTTCCTCTTCTCTTCCTCTTCTCTGCTCGGAGTTATAACTTCATCTTTCAGCCGTAGCCAAGGACGGAGGTGAGCCATGCATCAGGTGACGCACTCAATACCGCACTCATTTGACCCATCACCCCAACAATGGAGACTGACCCTGGGCTGCTCCTACAATTAATCACCTAACCTTCACTTCACGCCACCAGCTGCCCTTCCAACCCGCCCTCGCTCCTACGATCCCAACCTTCCTCCGAGGTGGCCTAAACCTTCCGCAACTTCCCCCGCCTGCGAGGGTTGAAGACGGTCGTCCGCCATTCTGCATGACTGCCAGTATAAATCTGACGGAAGTAATTACCCATCACCCTCTGGGGGCCATGAGCAGGGTTCCCACCCCTTCTTCAACTTCAGCGTAGTTCAACCTTATTATACTCAGCTGGGAGGAGAATTGTGGTGCATGAGCAGAGAAAGTCGTATTTAGAGTTAATTGCCTCTGGCAGGTGAGGACATCAGTTCCACTGTGTGCCCAGGCAGATGGCTCACTGGAGGCAGGTTCAATCAACTAATTGTAAAGTTCGGGTAGGACTTCAGGGAGGCTTTGACCTAGAGCTAAGGTTGAGGGACATGGGACAGACTGAATGGCTAAAGACCTGCAGAGATGCATGGTTTTGCTAAATCACCCTCGGAGACATTTCCACACCTCCGCAGTGTGTTGGCGTAAAGACCATTTGGAATTCACAACACACACATACCGCATGAAAGAATGCATAAACACACGCACGTCAACGCGAGGTCCTGCACATGTCCTTGCAGTTGCCTTGAGCTGTGGCCTTTATTGCTGAGGGAGCTGGGGGAGATGTAAATAAAGTTAGGCTGAGGTGAAATTACTTTGCTTAAAAAAGCAGGACTTAAGACAGCCTATAGAGAGACGCCAAGAAATGGACAAGCCAGAGGTGATACTCAACCAATCAACTGTCAGACACCTGACACCTGTTTCATGTTTTTGGTTTTTGCATGGCCCATCCACTGTTTTAATTCAAACGCTAAGAGTACAAATGTACCAGAAGTACCAGCAAGACGTTTGGACAAGATATAAAGGAAGATAGAGCGGGCGGGAGAGACCGAGAGGGGTGAGGTGAGATGGATGGATGGAGCGTACTTCAGAGAGCAGGGGGAGAATAATGACAGGTCAGGTATGCCCATGGGGCTTGTGTCAGTGAAAAATCTCCACATTAGCATTGACTCATTTGAATAATATGGATCACTCAGCAGCTATAATGTTGCTACAAGAGTATTAAACCCTTAGATCCTTTTTAAAGATGCACCTTGTAACAAGGTGGCGCCTCACAAATACTCCCAACCAGCACGGGGCAACATATGTCAAGACACTTAAAGCAAACATAATATGATATGACATGAAGGCCGAGATTAATCACTGCAGGGTTCAACGCTGCAGTGACCCACTACCACCCCCTCAGGTTCAAAGTGGAATTACAATCGTTTTAGTATAACTCAACACATTTTTAGAAGCCCCCCCCTCCAGAATTAATGAAGTGAGGAGAAATGTACTCTGATTATCCGTCCCCTCTGACTAGCATGATGTTTTGCATCACTTACTGTATTACCAGACATGAAAATCACTAAATCAATACAACATTTCTTTCTATCATGTTTCATTACTTCCAACAACATTACTCAGGCTAGTTGCTCTGCAGTGCAATTACAAATCACTGCAGCACTCCGGAGAAGGAGAAAACACATGCGGTCTTTTGAGCATTAAGCTAAGCCGGTGTTGGAGTCGGAGGTGGGTTCATGTTCGAGCGGCATTAAAACACAAATAAGAAGAAAGTGTTTTTAATAAACTGCTCTCAACCTGGTTTTTCCTGCAACTGTAAAGGAGCTTATTGATTTTGCTGAAGCTTGCATACACTGTTCGTTTTGGTGTTTCTGGCTGTTGTTTATTCAGATGTGTTCAGTGAAAACCCAAGAAAAGACGGGACAGGGGAAGGCAGAAGGAGAGCTGACGGATCGGCCCTTTTTTCTTTGGCTTTAATCGCGATCAAGCATCAGTTTAGATGGAACATGTAATACCTCTCAGCAGCTGGCAGCTCTGCCGTCCCTCTGACAGGATATCCGTCATACAACGCGATAGTCTCTCCTTCCTCTAAGACAATCAAAGCCCCCCCTTCCCCTCCTGTAGAGTACACATTCGATCCACTTTGGATCTCTCTATTCGTCATGTGTGATTTGTTGCGCTGTTCAGCCGACTGCGCTGTGGTGATGCAGTTGATGAACGCCAGCGGTGGTAACAGCTAAGACCTCGCCTTGGTGGAAGCGTAATAGCTGCAAACAGCCGGAGATGACTGGAATCTCCTTGACTTTGATGGGTCGCAACAGGAGCGAAAACCGCAATGAGCTTATGTGGCTCAGCGAGAGGAAACAGTGAGTGAGAGTTTGAGAGACGACTTGAGGTGGTATTATACTCATCAGGCACAATGACAGCCCGGGTGGATTGGATTCGACTCTGTTTTTTCCCGGGGCATATCTCATTCTTCCCCCTGCAGCCACTGAGCAACAGCAGACTGAGATAACAAGTGCCGTTTCACTGGTTTATTGAATTGTTTTTGTGCGAATGCATTCAGTTCATATTTGAGAGCGATGCTTTTGGCCCGAGTTCAATATGTAAAATAAAGTGTTTTACACAAGCTGTTTGGTCTTGAGAGAACCGTGTGTGTGTGTGTGTGTGTGTGATCGTGTGGTCTTTGTGTGTTATATATGAACTGTATATTCGTATACGGATCAATATCGCTTCCTTACAAACCAGCAGTATTAGTGTGAAAGCGATTGTGATCCCAACTACCTACAGAGGGATGAGAGTACTCAAAGTTGGGTTGCCACAGCAACCGTGATGGCAACTATAAATCACGTTGATGGCGCCTCTCATTGTTCCTCCATCTTGATCAGGTGAGAAACGAAATGACGTGGCCCAGCCCACCGAGCAGAGTCACAGTGAGAGGGTCCATGTGTGTTTTCTGTGAGTACTTTAAGAGCTGCCGTCACTGCAGACAAGCTGCCTTCACCATCACAGATCACTGCTGAATCACTGCTGCTGTCTCCATAATGGACAGTGCACAAGAACATTTTTTTAAAAGTCGCTTCAAGTGACCAGAAACATTTCTTACATTGTGGATATAAGACCATTGTTTAGTACAACCTTAAAGATGTTATCCACACATACATAAATGGGAAAGAAGCTCAGTTCAGACCCCTCAATGCCGTTTACTGACCGTTCTGTTCCCGAAGCTGCTGGTGGCAGCAGCGACTGTAACCTTTGCGTTTAGTGAGAGTGGGCTGAAATACGATTGTCAATTTTGAAGTCAGATGAAAGGAGTGTGTGTTCACCTCCACCTCATCCTTCACGTCCTCTCACCGCCGTCCTGCCGAGACAGACATCTGCACACAACACGTCCTGTGTGCCGCCGCCTGTTACATTACCTGCAAATCCTTTAAAGGCGACGTATCGTTAATCCGTAATGTAATCTGTAAACATGTTGTGTGTGCTATGTCTTCTCCGCATCATATGTTTACTGCAGCAATAACAGAATGCCCCCTCAGGGATTAATAGAGTTCCTCTCATCTTCCTCCTTCTACAGCAAAGCAGCAATAAAATGTAAAACAGACCCTCCGTAAAGCTGCAAACTGGAGGATTCCACCGACCTGCAGTTGTTCCTGAAAATGTAACACGAATGTCTTTTCCTGTTTTATGTGCAGCAGTTATTCAGGTCTGCCTGGTCAGACAGGCTGTTTGTGCGCTCCCTTGTTCTTGTTTGCTGTTGACCAACTGCTGTCACCCGGCAGCGGACTCTGATGAACACGTTTCCTCGAGAAAAAGCCTCCTCGGAGAACGAGGAAAGGTAACTAGAATATGTGTTGTTGATTGTCCTGGGAAACAAGCACACCCAGTGCTGAATGCACCAACTAGCTACCAACCGAAAACTCCCACTCGCCCTTGTGAAAACAAACACAAGTACACACTCTGACATGAAGAGGTCAGCTGCACCGAGGCGTGACCGGGGTTGCAGGGCATGAATCAAGATCACAATAAACAGAATTAAAAGGAATAAATACTTAGCTATCATAGAGGCTGAGTGATTTATTCTACACTTTCACAGCGCCGGCTGAACACCACCGGCTCCAGAGAAATCAATATGTAATTATAGACATCCTACCCTGGGCCGTTCCTCCTCCCAACCGACGGCCCCGCACCAACACCACCACCAGCCTCAAAACAAATGTCAGAACAGCACTCGGCCTGTTCAGAAGAACAAGGAACAGAGGACGTCTCTCCTGTGAGCACAGCCCTGCCTGTAGAGTGTTTACAGTATGTAACTCTACGTATGCACCTTTAACTTTCTTACTGTATGTCATTTTCTTAAGTTTTCCACAGAAATAAAACTGATTATAAAGGTATCAATAAAAGAAACAAATGGTCAATGTAAGTCTAAATTATAAGATACTGAGAAGATCATTTACTAAGTCTAAAATGTATTTGTGTTAAGGAGAAAAACTTTATGCAATTTGCAGTAAGTTTAATTTGTCTGGACACTCAAACAATTGGAACTTTGACTTTAATTGAATTAATTTTGTCAGCAGGTTCAACAAAATTGTATTAAGTTAGTTACAAGCAAAAATGTTAAGTTCATCCAACTTATTGAATGAATTTTTGCTTTTAACTAAACTTATATAATTTCAAGGAACCTGATGGGTGATACATTTCATTTAAATCAATGCATGAACATTTCCTTCTTTTAGGTGGTTCTGTTCTGGGACCTGAGGAGGAGGAGGAGGAGGAGGAGGAGGAGGAGGAGGAGGGGGTGGTTGCAAGCTGGCATGCAGAGGGAATAAGAAGAAAATGCAGACTAAAGAAGCTTAAATAAGTCCTGAATTACATGAATCAATGGATTGCATGGAGGTAAGTACACTGTAGTCAGCTGATGGAGGCCGGCTTTAGATCAGCTGATGGAAGCAGGGCTGTGGGCTGAGCTTGACCTCGTGGCCTCCCTGAGCTTTGTTCCATTCATGATTATAGCAGGTTCAGCAAAAGACGTCCACGTTCAGCAGGTATGTTCAGACCGACCTCTTCAGAAGACGAATCTTAAAATTCAGGGCACAACATCAGTGTGAGTTAAAAATGTTTCCACCTCAAAATCTGACGGCTTCATGACTCCAACTCATTAACAGATGACAAACAGTTGCCTATTAACAGACTGTATAAAAGAGGCGGCCACAGCCAGTGTGATGTCAGTCACCAGGTCATATTGGATGAGTTTTATTTATTTCATGTTTCTGACAACACTTCATTTCATAACATTTAATTGTATCTTCCTGCTCTGGTCCAGGCTGCGTCTTCCGTATCCGACGAAGTGGGCGACCTGCGTTGTGGTGATCCGGGCCTCGGTGGGCTTTGTATGACCTGACACATTGATGAACAGCCGTACAGGCCTGAACTCTGCTCATCACTCTGCGCTCACTCCCGGCTGAATCAGTGGGGCACGCAGTCAGTGGTTGCCCACACTCGAGCTACTGCGAAGCCCTTATCTGGCCCCGGCAGTTTAACACTGACCCCCGCACAGGTAGCAAGAGACACACTAATCCATCTCTCCGAGCCCGGACAGACTCATCACATCCCAGTTATATCCTCGCTCGCTCTCTCTCTCTCTCTCTCCCGGCATCAGCCATTCAGTTACTCTTTTTCCTTTTTCCTTTCTCTCCTCCACACTCTCTCTCTCTCTTGATGTCTTGAAGAGTTTCATTTCCCTAGTATCTCTGTACTCATCAGTCTCCCTGCTGCCGCATCTCTCTATATATCCTGATCTATCTCGACCCCCCTCCCCGACTGCCTTCATGCCTCCTAAGCTCTCCGTGGGTGCCTCTCCGTCTGGCCACGGGAGATGAAGCTCCGATCAAATTGACATACACATCATTGCCTATCAATATCTGCTCTCAATGAGGGCTGAAATGATTGGGAATCGGAGCTGTTTCATTCGCTTCCCCTTCCTTCCTTCCTCCCGCCGGGCTCCAGCGTTTGATTACAAAGAACTTTAGTCAAGCTTGCACAGGACTGTCTGAAAATATCTCCGCGTCCATAAAAGCCATATGGAAGTCGTTTGATGCAACACACATCTCAGCTTATTGTGTCAGCAGCAGATTGAGACAACAGACAGGTGATCTGATCCTCCAAGCAAACGGTGTAAAATGGAAATAGCCATCACTTATCGTGTTCCCCTGGTGGAAACAATTATCTGCTGTTGTGCGGGCAAAATACTTAAACGCCATGTTAAATTAACAGTGTATGTGTGTGTGTGTGTGTGGGGATTAAAAAACCCACTGGAAGCCTAATGTAGCAGATGAGACAACTGACCCTGAAAACTGAGCTTCACCGAAAATAGAATTAATGTGGTTCGAACGACCCCGAGATGATTCGGAAAACGATCATCCGGGCGCTGTGGTGAGGGTCCGGTAAAGTTTAGGGAGCTTCAAGCGCACGAATGAGGTCAGCGGGACCATCGTGGTTAAATGATCAATAGGTTTAGCGATGTATCAAATGATGTTCGACGTCAGAGGAGACATCGTGAACAACCTCCCGCCGCCTCGCAAATTTGGAGCTTATCGTTTGTTACCATGTTACGGAGGATCAAATAAAAAGAAAATTAAATTCACGGACACAGAGTTAATCAAATTAATAGAGCTGCAGATAGCACTGCGGAAACTCTGAGTGGAAATCAGTGGAATGGAATAACTAATAAGGAGAAGCTCGGAGGGAAATAACAGAGGCCATCGCATGAGGGAACCATCCAGTGGCCCCGTGTCCTGTAGGTAGGCATCTGTATTTGTTATGTTTCTATACTTATTTAATCTTTGGTTTGACCACACACGTAACTGAAAGTCAGTGAATTATCGCTCAGAAAGTTAGAAACAGTGGAATATCCCTTTAAAAAAGCTTTTCCAACCAGCACTTTTGGCCGCCGCGAATCAAACAGTGTCACTCTTCTATCTGCATCCATCACAAGGTGAACCAACGCTGGTGCACCGACCTGCACGCTGCAATGGTGGATTGGCACGTTTTTCTAAAGGCAGCAATAAAAACATGTATTTGTTTCCGTTCCTGTTCTCGTCAGAACATTCAGAAAGAACAACATGACATTCAGTCGTGTTTCAAGGTAACCTTCTATAGGAATCTGATTGCTTCCGACTTCTCTCGTGTTTATCTTCTATTTCTTATCATCTGAACGTCTGCATAGGGCAGACAGAGCAGCTATGTCTGTGTACCTCGCTCCTCTTCGTCACAGGTCTTCACCCACCCTGGTGGGAACCGTGTGGTAATCAGTGGCTCCAAGAACTTTCTGCTGCGGCAGCAACACTGGATTGGTCCGACGCTGCGGTGGAATGCTGTTTGGAATGGAACCGTAGACCGTTCCACACAATCTGTACCATAATATCAAGCTTGCAGGCCCATTGAGTGTAAATGTTCCTGTCAGCCTTCCTAACCTTTCCCTGGAACCTGACAGTGTGCCATGCTTGCAGGGGTTTGGCACGCCGCGACCCGGGTCTGCGTACTTGGCATGCCGGTGTTTGTTTTGCGATAATGTGAGCCTGAATAAATACTGCGATTGTGCAGCCGATGTTTAACCTCGTGCCTTCGCATGGCGCGTGTGGGCGTCGCAGCGAGATATTATAATATTCTATTGGATTATCTTTATTTCCGGTGCTGTCCTTGTCGTGACATTTTGGGTGAACGACCAGGAACTGGCTGATTCCCATCAGCCTACGCTGCAGCACATGTTCAGTGATAAGAACCGCCTCGTAAATATTCTACCTGTTTCCTCAAACACATATTATAAACCGTACAGTCGACACGGCTGAAACGCCGAAGAGCGTCGCTCCCTGTTCCTTATAATTGAGTCCGTATCAATTTATTAAGCTGTTGGTTTTTGTGAATAACACAGGCTGTGTGTGACTCCTGGGGGAGGTTTACAGCAGCTTTCAACACTGTTTTAATTATATTTTAGAGTAAATATGGTTGTGATAGTGGTTCCGTGTGTTTGGTGTAATTACGTCGTGTATAAATAATGTCGAATAATAAGACCTTGTGAGCAACACTTAAGTTTACTTCACACTTTTCTCAATAAACTGGATTAACAGTAACTACCGCGGATATTGATCTTGATCTCGGCTGGGAGAGAGAGAGAGACGTCTCGACTGTCACCTGGCTTCTTTTCCTCCGTTCCACAATCTGCCAATTTTACACTCAACAGGTTGTTTTGCAGTCTGATGAGCGTTAATCTGAACCTTTGTAGCCTGCCGGTAACAGAGCACTTACGTGGGCGCGCTCATCCTCTTTGTGTTAGGTCAACATCCCGCAGCGTGGGGAGAGTGGTGACCTGTGGATTGTAGAACGGCTGCGATGACATCATCACTGGATCGGTTTGATGCTACAGAGGCTTCCTGACAGCCATGTGTCTTCAGGTATTGACCTCTGACTGTGCGCCATGCTTGCAGGCGCCTGGCACACTGCAAGCCGGGCCTGTGTTCTTGGCACGCCGGTGTTTGTTTTGTGCTAATGTGAGCCTGAACAAATGTTACGATGCTGCACATGTGGCTCTGCGGCTGACGTACATCCACTTGGCATCTGTGGGCGTAAAACAGAGCCTTTGTTTGTGTCTGCAAAGTCGTATTAGCTATTTCCCTCCATGTCTCTGGAGCATACAGCAGACTCATCCAGCACCGTCCACTAGAGGCTTTTTTTTTTTACCAAAAACATCTTTTGTACCAGTGAAGCAACCAAGCTGCAGATCAGAGCAGCTGCATCCGTTCCTCTGGGCTATGTGGCAAAGATATGAAGGCGTCTCCTGTGTTGTTTTTTTTCCATTTACCCCCCGAGCCAAGCTGTGTACAGCCCAGCATGGCGAGTCTCTGCTGGTTGCCTCACGTTTTCTCATCACCATTCCTCACCTGGGGAGCCGGATCCATATGTGACAGCAGAGAGAGAGAGAGAGAGAGAGAGAGAGAGAGAGAGAGAGAGAGAGAGAGAGAGAGAGAGAGAGAGAGAGAGAGATGAAACTTTCATGAGGCGCAGGGTTGACGTGGGCAACCACAATGAAAATGCAAAGATTGAACTTTTCTCCAGAATTGAGGGTGGGGGTGATGAGAGTAAAGACCGCCTGGAGGTGTGTGGGGGGGTGGGGGGGGGGGGGGGCAAGTTAAGGGCTTTGGGAGTCAGGAAGCGTAGATAGCCTCTGGATGTGAGATGGGAAGAAGAAGAAAGAGTTTATCACTGGAATTCTAATCCCACTGTTCCCCTGCTTTCCACCTCCCCCTTGTATTGTTTAGCTCCTTTAATCTCCGCCTGTATTTGCTCCCCACAGGCTCCATTTTTTCGTTTATTCAATCCACTATTTCATTTGAACCTTCCGTTCTCCTATTTTCCATCTCCAACTCCGTTGCAAACCTTCTCCTCTACGTGGTGGGCGCCGGAACAAGAGCTACAAGCCGGAGCAAGTGTCAGGAGGCCGAGTTTGGAGGTGGCAGATGTCTGGGTGGAAGGCGTCGTCTCCAGAACGGCTTCCACTTTTGTCTCTGTACACACACACACACACACACACACACACAAACAAGTGTACCGGCTCCAATGTTCTCCCTCTCCGCATCGTCTTGTCTCCGTCTTCCAGGAAACGTGCGGTGCCGTATAATGATCGATGAGCTGCATTCGGAGACAGCGCAGCCCCCACTGTTTGTTTGTCTCTGTTACGCATGGCTGCAGAAAGACAGCTGGGACATGCAACGTTTTCAGTCTGCGTGGCATCGAAAGTTGAGCTCTTTTACTTAAATTGTTTATTGTTCCAAAGACAGAAAGGAGAGGGAGGTTTGATATCAATACCTCACGGTAAACCATACACATGTTGGATCTTACATGCTCCTGGTAGATTCATGTTGTCCACTCCTGATTATGCAGCTAAAGAAAACAGTGTGATGTTAGCATTGCCGGTGTGCGTGCATGTTTAGGACGTTTGCCATCATATGGAGTCGAGGAGGAAGCAAAGGAAAGAGAGGAGAGCAGGGGATGTGTGTGCAGTGAAGGAATGTGACATCATCTCTGTGTGCTGCAGAAGCTCCCGTGTCAACATACATGCTAATTTGTGTTGCATGTGCCGCCAAAGCTTAATGAATGTGTAAACAGCAAAATACACACATGCAATAAGGAGATTAGTTTCAATCTGGAAGTCTAACTCCAGAGACGAGTGTGTTCCTATGTAGATTCGACCTTTACAGACAAATTGAATAGAAGCATCATGACTATTTCTAAGCTCAGCTGGTGTTTTGTCACTGCAGCGTCTATTCAAAGTTTGTGTATATTTATTGTTATTTTTATTTATTTTTAGGCTCGGTGTGAGTTCCGACAACTGCATTAACTCCAAGAAATCCAAAACAAAACATGGCACGCTCTATCTGCCCCTAAAGATATTGTTATGTCTGCCATGAGCTCAAATATTTCTGTTATCAATTCCTCACTGAACATTTCCCTGATTTCTTATTCGAACGTCTGTTAAAACTGATTTTCTTCCATGGACCTGAAGTCCAGGTTGCAGTAATGACAAAGATTTAAGTGTAAACGTAAAGTAAAAGAGGTTGTTGTGCAACAACTGTTCAAAAAGCTCCTGTGAGTACAAATTGAAGACAGAAGTGTGAAGTCAATTCTGACAAATATTCATGAGAATCCCTCAAAGAAAGTTTAAGAGAAGAACAACACATGGTGACGTGACTGTTTGCACTCAGCTGATGTCTTTGCACAGATCTGTGAAGTTTTGTTTTTGCAATCAAGTACCAGTATTAATTGCAGTTAATTACAGTGTTAACCCTCATGTGGTGTTCGGGTCTGTGGGACCCGTTTTCAGTGTTTACTGAAAGAAAAATGATCTGATTAATTATTGGTCAGCCTTGGCTCGTTTCCTGTGAAGAACATTTTTATAACAAAAAACAAAAAGCACCTTTATTCATGACTGTGATCCAACAGAGGTTTATGGCAGCTATTTATCATATGTTGTCTTTATTACTTGCAATTGGAATAAAATAAACATCTGTTAAGAATTTTTACATAAACTGTTGTGGTTGTATTGATTTAAAAACCCAATAATGCCGCGTCTCCACCAGACCAGCGAACGTTGCCTGAGTAACAAAAATATGAACAAGGGTTAAGTGGAGAACAGGCCCCTCAGGGTGAGCTACATTTCCACCAAACAATATGCCGTATTTTGTGTGCTAATTGGGTAAAACGTATGTTGATGTTGTCCAGTGACGAGTCGTGAAGTAGTGAAGTCCAGCAAGAGATCATGTTCATTTAAATAATCAGAACTTATTGTGTTATAAATATTAATTTCAAAATAAGAGCACTATCCATAGTTTCTTAAGGATCCAGCAGTAACTCATTGGACTGTAACATCTAACATATCGATGTCAAGTTTCATACTGTCAGTTTTCCAGAAGAGATAAATAACAAAATAAAAAGGTTGCTAGGCAGCTAGAATTTGGTCTTTGACACTTAAACAGAAGAAATTGCATTCAATATCAATTAAATTAGCTGATCAAACTTCAGTCAGACAAAATGACCTCAGTAACAAACTCGTGTTTGCATTGAATTATTTACAGGATTGTAGATGGAGAAAAGGATTTGCATCCAGATATCTGCACCTCCAACCGCTGCAAATGAGATAAAAAGGCTAATCCAGAAGAACTGAGCGCGCGGTGGCGGCCGACCGCCACCTGTAGCGTTGGAGACATCACTGAATCACAGCGGGGACTTCCTGAAGCTGTTGTGTATATTTATACTTACACAGTTGTGTCATCATTTTATCATCCTCATGAAACATACATGGAGGAACGCTTCACGCTGCTTCCATATGCACACAAACACATCCATATACATGTATGCACAGAGTATACATTTACATATTCATCTCAGTAGATCCGAATACACAAGCTGGACGATAAACATAACTTATTCAGTGGTACCTAGAAAAAATGTACAAAATTGTGCCTGGTTACTATGGAACTAACGAGGAACTAATTGATAGTTAATGAATCATTAGTAATGACATCTATATTAGATCATTATGAGTTAACAATGAACAGATCATTAATTAATCAGTAGTTAATGATTAGTTCATGATTATCTGTAAGCCTGTCATACTCAACAACAAATTGACATTTGGCATTATATTGCCAAACTATTGATTCTTGATGTTTTATAAATCTGTAAATACTGTTATTGCCTTTGCACGCAGTTCCGTGGTGCCATTTTACAGCTTGATTAGGACTGAAATATATAATGCATGTACTTTAAGGCGCCAGCATCCTTAATCAAATGCGCATATTAATGTATATTTGGTCCGAATGTGATGATTAAAAATACTTTATTGAGAATTCTGCCGTCTCTGATTTGTTGTTAAAGCCGTAATTGTGGAGATAATCATGACATAATGAGGGACTACTGAGAAATTACTCAGATTAACGTTCCACTTTCATTGAGCGTACTCCGAGAGAGTAACTAATTACTGTTTAGAGCCTCTCGGCAGCTGGTAAAGGGTTACAAGAAACGACTGATGAAGGAGGTGGTCGGTAGGATCAGTTCACAGATAATCATTAACTAATCATCACGTGATGATTCTTCACCACGTCTGTTCTATGTTAGTTCATCATTATCGACTGTAGGACTTGAATCAGGCTCATTTGTTCCTTAGTAACTGAGCATAGGTTTGTGTACACAAGTATCATTATTGTAGCTCCCACATTCATTAAAGCCATTAACAGACAGAACAAACACATTTATAAATGCAGACATGCGCACCGTGTGTGAATAAAAATATCCACCTTTGTATGCAAATAAATTCCTCCTCCTCTGAAACTCTCCCACATAAATACTTACACAGGTAGTGGAGTTGCCTGGGGGTTTACACCTTTTCCTCTTAACCTTGATGTTCTCTCCAATTCCCAAACATCTGCTTAATACATGTAGCCCAGAGCATTCACTTCCGCCTGACAAGAGAAAAAGAAGAGATGGGAAGAGAGGAAGAGAGGATTGGGGGATACGGCGTCTCCGGAGACCCTGATCGGTATTCAGAAGCACAGTTTGCAGTCCTCGTGCCCGGCATCCCTTACAGCTAAACCGAGCCTTGCAAGGTGTTGAGAAACCGACCAGATGTCCTCAGATGTACCCACAGATATATTCAGTTTCAATTTTTGGAGAGTATCTGTGAAAGCGTTTGCTTACAGGGGCTTTGCGTTGTGCTCCACTCAGTTACCGACACTTAACAATTCCATCACTTGACTTTTTCTAATGCATTCTGGGTCATTTCAAATCCACCAAAAAAGTGCTGAAGGTGGCTGAATAGCATTGTCAAGTGTCATTTCTGATGCTGGATACTGGCTATCAGATGGAAAAAGGAAAAGGTTCAATTATACAACAAAGTGCATAACGGTGTAATGTGATTCCCAAATAAACAAGCTAGTATTTCATATTTTACCCTTCCCACCAACAGGAGGCAACACATCACCAGAGGGTCCGGGTATCCACCACAATCCAAAGAAAAGCTGAAGAGTGAAACTATCAATGAACCATTTGATCAACATTCACATACTCAGGTCTCATGTATCGTCCCTTTTTTTGCCACCGTTGACGGGTGAAGAGCTCTGGAAGGAAATTGGAGAAGAACTTGGGTCCTGCGTGTTATAGTGACTCACTTTCTTTCTCTTCTTAAAGTCCTCTGTCAACTTCCTCTCTGTCTTTTCGCTTCAGCCACAGTATATTACATAGTCTACTTTTGTATATTTCTCTCATTTCTCACTTCATTTCTCACTTCTTTTGGATTTCACAGAAGGATGAAAAAGTCTTAATGCATCAGCTTTTCTGGCAAATGTAGTGAATTTGATAGTACAGTCTCTTTATTATAAACGTAATGATAAGTGTAAACTACACCCACCACTAAGTGATCGAATACAAAATAATACTTATGTTAGTAAGTGTTTTTAGTAAGTCACTGTCCAGTCTGTGTCATGTTTACATCATATAGATAATAAGCTTTAACTTCTTGTTGTCGTATCCTAAAACCTTGTTTTCCTCCCTGAATATTAACTGTAAAACTTCGAGAGGTTCGTATTTCAGCCCTGAAAGACTTAACAGGAGAAGAAGAAGGGCAAACATTTTTTTCTGGCCACAAACAGAGACAACCAGATGAGAGTATTTTTGGTTACAGGAAGAAGAAACCCTGAGGATTTCTGCCGCTATATATGTGTGTGTGCTTGTACTTAAAGTGTGTATTTGTGCTTGTGTGTGTGTGTGTGTGTGTTTCGGGGGTGGTGGGGTGGGGGGGGGGGAGTGCTGAGGGCAGAAAATCAAAGAAGAGAGAAAACAATACAGGCTATTCTCTCCTTTCTCTCCCTTGGTGGTTCTCAGAGTCTCTGCAAAGATCCATCGCCATCTCTTAATATTCTCCAGCTTATAGTTTTTTTCCCCACCTTATGTATTCAGCTGTTTGTGTGATGTATGTAACATGTTTTCAGTATTTCCCCCCCCCCTCACTTTGTCTTTCTTTTGCCTTCAGCCCCTCCGGAGACCGAGGCTGTCTCCACTTACTCAGGGGTTTGCAGCATGTAAGAGAATGCTGCTTTTGTCTGTAACTTAAAACGGTGCCTAAAGTGGAAGAGATTAATAGTGACATGCCCCCAACACACACACCGAGGGGCTAAACACACACACACACACACACACACACACACACACACACACACACACACACACACACACACACACACACACACACACACACACACACACACACACACACACACACACACA
>CAAKHC010015454.1:90735-108140 GCA_901007825.1 Macroramphosus scolopax
TACGAATTCCCAATTCATTTGAGAAAACATCTGCATCTTATTGATTGAGGACAAGTTGGGTGGAAACTTTTCGTTTTTAATGCTGATTTCAGCAGGTGTTTCTCTGCATTGCCGCCCCAATATCACATTACATGTGACACAAGTTCCATCTGACTGTTGCTCCACTGTAACTGAATCGTGATACACGTGAAAAGCGATATAATAGTTCCCCGTGTGTTCAATCGCAGTCCGTCTCCACGATTTGAGGTTGTTTTATTTTCAATATTAACTCTCAGAGGACCCGTTCCCATGCACAGTAAGTACTGCAGGAGCAATAGAAAAACACTGTCTATAATATCCATCTAATAAAATGTCACTGCTTGAATGAAGCTGTGTGCACTGCAGCTGTGATCTAGGTGAAATAAAGGCTATTATTTGCGATTTGCTGTAGCAGAGGTCACTGCTAATCAGACAAATCAGCGGGGGCATATAATCTCTCTCACCTACGCAGCTGAAAGTTAGGCTGCTCGCAGGGCTTCTGTAACTGGCACATATTTCCGAGGCTCCCTCCCCCTCATTACCTGCCATCTCTCTATTCCTCTTTCTCTTTCGTATAAACACAGCCTCTTGCCTCTCTCAAAATCGGTGCGGGTGTTACTATTTTTACCCGTGTTGGTCGCAAACTCGCAGAGGAGCGAGTGGCGAAGCTCAGGGAGGAAATGAAAAAAAAAATGAAAATAGAAGAAATGGAAAGAAGAAGGTGGGATGAGTGCAAGAGCTACTGCAGTCTGAGCACTGGTTAGAAAAGCTCTTAACCTTGAAGTTAGATGAAAAGAATCAGCCCGGAGCTGAGTGAAGACGAGCAGAATCAGGGTTTATATCGGGGTTGCGTGGTGTCGTTTGGGGGGAGAGGAGCTGAACATTTGAAAAGTCAAGAAAGGGAAAAGACTTGTTCTCACTGGTAACTGTAACCGGAGGACGTGTGACACACAATACAGTAAAAAGATGTCGCAGTCTAATATAATAGTCCTGCACTAAAACAGGGTGAATCCAGGTTAATCTGGGAAACCTAAACTGCAGCTTGTTTCGTTCTAGTTCTCACAAAATGCCGGAAATCCCAACGAAAGGAGTGAGACTAAAGAAGAGAGCTGTAGGTGAGTGCAAGGAGCTGGAGGAGGCAGGCAGCGTCTGGTAGGTCAGTTTGTTGGGCCGGTATGAAGAAGACCCTGCAGCGAAGGGTAAAAGGCACACTGGACAACCGGCACACAACTGAGAGGGAAGCCCTTAATCTCTCCAGAAGATACAAAAAAAATGTCTTGAAGGGAAGACAGATGGAGGGTTAACTCCAGACAAGTGTTTTTAAACCTACTACAGGTGACCCAGATTACAATGAGCCCGGTCTCAGATTAGAATGTTGGGTGCGATGTTCATTTCTTCTTCTGGTTTGGTTAGAAAACATCTTAATCTGTTCAAGTGCAATGACGACAGTAGGACCCTGTAGTTTTGGAGGCAACACGTTAGAGTATTTCAGTGCCCTTTTCCTGTGATGCAGCAGAAAGTTTCCTAAAACGTGGAGAACAAACTGAAATTTTGAGGACTTGGAATAAGTTTCCACAGAAGCTGACATGTGGACAGCGTGCAATTAGAGTTTTATGGGAGCGGCGGCGCTCTGGATCCATCCCTCTACTTAGCGGCACATGAGAGCTGTCATTGCGTGCAGGCGTGTGAGAGGAAAAAACGCAAAGTAACTTGTAAGCATCACTTTCCTCGGTCAACGACGAGTTACTGTTACTGACGGTCACCTCACAGGTTCCCTCTAAAAGAAACGTTCTTCAACACTAACGACAGAAGCGTCAGTCATTATTATGGACCTACAGAGATTTATCACCCGCCTGTGCAGCTGCGTGCGGTCGGCTTTACGAGATTTAGAGAGTTTCCTCTCCGTGTTTTAGCTGCCTGAACACAAATTTATTGTTCTGGTTGAGTCTCATGATGCCATTTTCAGCCGCAACAGGAAGCTGTTTTCAAAGAAAAGGCATCATTATAAAAAAAGACCTAAACACCACCAGCTTAGCACCGAACACCAGCCACAGTTGGTGACTAGCCGAGGAACTTACTGGAGAATATGGCAGATAAAAGGCCGGATATTTCCCCCCGGAGCTGATGGAGACCAAACACAGAGGATTTACATTCACCCTGGACAGACACGACTCCACATGAATGACGCTCCCTAACAGCTGGGTCGAAAATACGAAAATGTTTCCTAACAAATAATAACATTTTATTTTAGCCTTATTATGTTGCTTTTATCCTTTAATTTTTTGTGACTGTGATATTGCTTCATCTGTCTTCCTGCTCTCTTCTGTTTGCTGTGTGTTTGAAGCTCTTCGTACCAGTTGACTATTATTGTCGGTGTTTTGTGTGTCTGATTCCCCTGAGTGGTTCATGCAGGTTTGAGAGCACTCGAACAATAATTTGATTAAACACAATTTTCTTTAGGAACATGCAGCGAGTAAAACAGTGTAAAGGAATGTAAGTATGAAAACGATACTGGTGTCCAAACTGATTTCGAACCTCGACGGGACAAAGTACTAAAACAAAAGAAACTCACCTTCTGATTGTATTTTAGTGCAGAAGATTTCCTCAAAGACTGCCAGCCGACCAAAACACTCAAATCAATTGAAACACTTGGAGATCGGATGTTTTTAAACTCATAATGTAAATTCAGCTTTTGGGCAGTTATCTGTTGTAGTTTATGGCACCTGCAGTGCATATCACTGCCTGGGAGATTTATCATCTGAGAATGTTCACAGCCATGTGACCCTAAAGGAGACCAAAACCATATTTGAGATTAGAGTATCCCCACCGTATGCAGGGACGATTTCCTTTTTCATAACATACTGTGCACAGCCGGGCTCCGAGGGGGGACAGGTCGTATGAAATCCAATATCTTCCTATTTACATAGAGGTCACACACGGTCCATTTGATCTATAATCCGCCCGCTTCCTTGTCATATGAATAACTCATGCTCTGGGAGGGGAGCCGACATCAATGCACAAAAAGTCTATTTTTTTGTCTGTCAGACACGGGGAACAATTCAAACCCATTTAACCGTGCTTCACATTATGTCTAGTCAGCTAAAAAAGAGGAGGGGCTGGATGTGGGAAGGATAAATTATTCAGTGCTTTGATGAAGGTGCACTGGGGTAAATTTGCTCTGTAAAATGGTGCATCTGTGGGAGAGGAAGTCCACTGATTGACTCGGGACAAACAGAATAGCTGTAAGGTCACAGAGAATTAATATTAATATGTAAAGCTACAGAGAGTTGTATTATCCCCCAAAGGTTAATGCTACTGACAGGTTACAGGACACAAAGACCTGGACTAAGGACGGATGGATTAAAAGGTTCCCTCGTTCAGTGGTTTATATCCCGTTATGCTGTCAACCTGCAGAGGACCATCAGGCATCCTGCAGGCCAGCCGTCATTTAGAAACATGGAGTTTCAAAGCATGTTTGTAGCCATGCTAGTGGTGGTTCAGTTCGCTGCTTTGTTTCCAAACTTAAATATCTCAACAACCACATGAATTGTGCCAAGTTTGTGTGGAAGCTGCAGTTTATCCCAGCTGACAATGTTCATGGTCGAATGAAGCAAATACTACTTCATTATGCGCTAATTAGCCCATGCTAGTATGCTAATTAGCTCATGCTAGTATGCTAGCTCTCAAAAAGAGGCTAACATTGTAAACATTGTAAGAATGTTATAATTGTTATCGCGACAATATAAACATGAAACATGGAGCTCTACGACGAGCTTCAGCATAATTTTGTATAAATATGCTACATTAGAATGAAACAGTTAATTTCCTTTCTAATCAGTATTTCCAAAAGGATAATACCAGTGTAATATTACTTGCTTTCCTTTCACCCTGAACGCATGAAAACCCGGTGATGTATTTGCAGTTCAAACTCATAACGTTTGTGAAATGAGGACAGGATGGATTTGCCATCATTTTATTCTTCCATTAGACATTAAATTATTTGATGGAACACGAACTAGAAACACCATTTCCTCTCGAAGGCCACGCTCTTAATTTGTCTTTCTTTTCTTTCTTCCTCTCAAAGGCTGCTCCTGTGTTCCCTCCTCTCCCCACTGTGCTCACACACACTTGAAGGAGACAATAATATTCTTCAACTACGAGGAGCAGTCTAAATATTAATTTTGTTATCCGAGTACATGAACAGGAAATTGTACTTGACTTTGATGAAAAAATATGAATGTTTGCTGGTGCACGCGACATGTTGCTGTTGTTGCTTAGCAATTTACTGTCATGGCTCTGTAACAATGATGTTCTGACCTTCTGCTGCTCATCGGGACATCAGCATTGTTGCTATGTTATTTCATTTACTTCAGCAAAGCTTAATGGAACTACTTGATGTGATACTATGTCTCCACGTCTGATGGACAATGTTCACGTACTGATTTGTCAAAATGTTCTTCTTCTCATCTCTTCACCCTTTTGAATCCGAGGCTGCACGTCGTACTGGATGGTTTCTTTTCCCAGGTGGTGAATTGGTTTGGACCTGATAAGCAGTGCCGTGCTCCTCAGGATGAGCTTCAATGATGTGAAAAAAAGCTTAGTTTCTTGGAATAAAGCTCGTTCCTCCCGAAACATGCTCACATTCATGGGTATATTCTTCTGTGGAAATAGACAGTACAGCCTGTCTCTATTTAGAATAAGGTAACTGACCTGTGATCATCATCATCGCCTTTGTATTTAGTCTGTCTGCTCCTTTCCCTTCGAGCCAGTTTGTCATCTTCCCTTGAGTCAAGAGTTCCAGGAATATTCCTCTGGATGTATCGACTGTAACTAACGTTACTCTGAGGAAGACTCCCCCTACTTCCTGTCTGTTACTTTGCCTGAACATGACTGCAAGACTCTCTTCGCCCTCTTTCCTTTGGTCCCACAGGTGTTAAATATGATCCAGTTAAAATTTGAGGACACACATTCATAACTTGGCGAGTGGTGTTGATGAAAGGTTACTTACAGGCTCGGGGAACCTGAGCCTGAAGGCATCTTACAGAACACCTTCACCCTTACATACACTTTATTTATAAAAAATCGTCACTTCTTCCTCATTCCTAAAGCAACATGTACACGCCACATCTGCTGCTTTAGTCACTTGTCGTATCACAGTGGGAGAAAAAAGGCTCCCTGTGGTCCCCCGGGGCATCGCTGTCAAGGACACCTGTCGGCTGCTGTGTTCTCCTGCACCCCAGTCAGCACGCCGTCTGATTACATGAAACACTGAATGCACGAGTGTCTTACGGCAGGGTGCCCGAGGCTTCAACATGTTCTGCAGCGCCGACCCTTGTTCTCCTCCCGTCCCAGACTCTCTCCACCAGCTGGCTGCTCATCTCTGTCTCTCCATGTCTACCTCAGACATGTGCAGGGCGTTTGGGAAGACGAGTTGCATGTTTGCATGAATTCCAGTTACCCCGGTCAGTCTATGTGGGTCTGTCTGTCTGTCTGTCTGAGTAACAAAGAGGTCGCCTCTAATTATAATTAGCATTTGTTGCCGCAGGGAATGGTAACCATCGTCTTGGCGACAGTCGGCTCTCTCGGTCCCCTAAGCAACAGAGTTACAGCTAATGAGAGGAGAAGACATGGCTCTGCTGCCAGAGGAGCATGAGTCTCCACACTTTCGTCTCTGCCTTCCTTTTCTCTGTCTTTAATCTCTTTACATTGAGCTCATAAAGGGCTTTGTTTCTAAGATGTCTGTCTTCCTCTGACTCGTCCTCATCTACCTCGCTCTTTCTCTTAACTAATTTAGTCGACCTATGAGCGTACTTGTTTTCAGTTCTCTCTCCCATTGTCTGGATTCCCGCCCCTTCTTTCTAATAACATCTATTCCTGCCATTTAACCGGTCTTCATCTCGCTCTCCTTTCATTTTGCTTTCATTAACGGCGGAGGATCTCCTCCCTCACTTCCTCCCGTCCTCTCTTTGTCATTCCCATGTCTGTGGCAATTTATGACTTCACACTTCCTTCCCTTGCAGCCTCTCTCCTCCTCCCACTGTTCCTCATTCTCACTGATGAAGTAAGACTCAACATTTAGAAGATTGGCAAATATCTCCGGAGTGTCAGACCCGCAGCTTTATCTCCGTTTGCCTGCAGAAATATCACCACGTTATTAAAGTTTATTCAAATACTAAAAAAAAGAAACGTGGGATTAGAATACAGATTTAAAACTTGAGCGTGACCATGAGTGATCTCTCCTTTGTGACAAGTGCTGCAATCGAGCGCCCACTGTATCACGTTCCCGCCTACCTTGCTGCATGATGCAGTGCAGGATGGGTGACATGTATCCTCCCCCCCATCTCCCTCAGTTTGTTAAATTAGAGTATAGACATGCAATAGACAGACTGTGCAGCGACGAGCCGACCAAACAGTTAAGCTCAAAATGAACAGCTATTTAAAAAAAAAAAAAAACCTCTATAATTCTGAATATGTCAGGAATGTCTAACAGCCTTGTCAATTTGGAACCACAAGGTCAGCGGTTCGACATTCTGAAGAAAATATCTGCTTTTGTCTCATAAAGAGCCGCCGTTACGGGCTCTGCATAACATGCTTTGTCTTCGTGTCAGTCGAGGCCACGGAGAATGAAAACCGCAGCTCGGCAATCAAAATGGAAACTTCTTTTTTTGGTCCTTCAACAGCCTCTGTAGTGTATAATTCACTCCCAATCAAATGCTTCATATATCCTAAACTGTGTCTGGTGTTAAGATTCACATCCAGCAATTTTCTTGTTTTCCTCTCCCAATTATTGTCTCTTGCTCTGCCTTCAACATCTAACCGGTTATCAATTTGTCAGAGAGGTAGATCTCCTGCCTGCGCCAGGTAGACAATCTTATTTATTCACCTGACTGGTTTGTTGAGCTAATAAATGGGGGAAAAGTCCAAATGACTTCAACCATGACCGACCCTTTCGGAGAAGTGTGTGCTGAGTGTGTTTGATTTCTTCACTCTATGACCTGTCAGTGGAAAGGTCAGCCGAGGTCGGACTCCGTTTCAGATTTAGAAAGAGACTTTCCCATAATGCAGCATCAGTATCAGTGTTAGTGTTAGTGTGCATCCTTAGTTCACGAAGACTTAAGACAACAAGTTTGGGTTTTGGGACAGGCAGTCTGTCTCAGGTCATTTCATTTTCCTCAATGTTTTCTTTTACTTCGTCTTCAGTGCCAAATAACTGGGTCAGGATATACTTTGTGATCAATTAGTGGTTTAGACCGACGATTCAAGCGTACGCATGACATAGTTTTAATTTGAATTAGACTATAATGATACTTTTTAAGCACTAAAAACTGTGATTTAGCTTTAATGGTTGTATACACAATGGCCCTATGAAGTAATTTAGGATTGAGAGGAGGCGGCTCTGCATGCCTGGGTGACAACAGCCCTGGTGGGGTGACTCACAACAAAAGACGCTCTGCGGCTTGGATGGAGAATCCTGTTTTCATCCACTTCAATACAAACCAAAACAGCCTTATTCTCAATTTGCAATATTTAGGAAAATGAATATGCTTCCATGATATATTCTGTACCGCTATAATATAACTGAGCACAGAGCCTGCGCTGACTAACAAGACTGTTCTTCACAGCAATTGTTAAACTTGATGTTTCCACATGCATTAGGCTCACTAGCTGTTTTCCCACTGCAGGTTATCGACTCAGTTCGACTGGATTCTACTCACTTCTGGTGCCAGAGTGCCCGACATTGTCTCACCGGATCCTTTCGTGTGCAACCAAGCAGCAGAACACGTCCTCGATTGACCAAAACGTGATTTGTATTTGCAATTTAATCAAGTAGACTAGTGAAAGAAATGTTGTTGCATTGAGTGTTTTGACCCAACTTTTAGGTATCAGCTCAGCCTGACTGTTACTATCCTTCATTTGTGATCAAGGAGAACCAAGAATGACAAGTAGAGTTGAGTTCAGCTGACGTACTGAAATATTTACAGACAAACGACATAAGCTTGTGTTTTTCAAACAGCAACCATGAATGTGGAATCTTTTATTCACATTCAGTATGCAGATTTGTCCAGGACTCAATATGTTTCCCCTTAAACCGTGTATTTATATGCATAATACCGCAAGCAAGAAGTGATATCGTCCTTGTATTTATTATCAAGAGCAAGAATCTTAAGATAATAAAAGCTTTCTTCAAAATGGGTAAAATCGGGAAATAATGAGTAATGAGTCAGCTTGACGGAACCATGTTGGCTTCAGCCCTGACAGAACATTTTAAAGACTTGGATTTGCTTCTTTAACTCTCAGACAGGAACTATTCATTACACGTCACTTTGGTTCTTCTTTTTTTAACGACGTTCACTGCTGTCAGTTCTTGAGTCACACTTAGCTGCAAGTTTCTTTCAGCTTGATTTGTACAAAGGAGCTGACTTTTGCAACAAAACTTTAAACTCATAAATCAAAATTTAAGGCCAATCTCAGGAGTAGGTCTTTTTATTTATTCCGACCGAACCAATAAGCTCGACTGCATCAACATCATGCTGCTAAACCACAACAACCTTCCTGTTGTATGTGAAATAATGGGCCGTATATCTTTAAATCACTCCCAAGAACTGTTGGAAGTGTAATTAGAGTATTACAACATAGTTATAATAACATCTTCCAGTTTGTTTTTCTAAGTCTGCAGTCGACACATTTGAAGGACTAACAGACTGATCTATGTTTGAGGAAGGATTTTCTTTGTTCTTTGATTATTAAAAAGTCTGCGGATGCAGATAGAACGTGTCCTCGTGTGCGCTTGGAGAAATGATTCTGCGTGCGCTATTCAGAGATAAACAGAGTTTAAGTCACATGTTTTTTTTAATATCTCTTAAGTGTCGGAGAAATAATTAAATGTGTGTGGTAGCTTTCAGCTTTGGTAAACCCAATTAGACATGTGAGAGAGTGAGATCATCTCCGTTGTGGTTGCAAATGAAGTCTAAGTCTTTCAACTTTTGCCAATCAGATTGAATCCGATTTTTTGGCCATTTGGGGGCAGCAGAGATCATTTGTGAACACAATACGTATATATTATCACCTTTTTAAATTGATATTGCAAACGTGCTTCCATGCTATATGTTCATCAGCCAGTTGCTAGCCACCTGTTTGCTGTTTGGTAGTGCTCAGTGGCTTTTTGCCTGCCTGGTCCTGAATGAAAGCAGTGAGAGTGAAGCTAAAGTTGCAGCCAGGCAGCTAAACTACGAGCTTAAACTTCCCACAACAGAATAACGTGTGCCACCAGAAAATATCTATTTAGCTTTGCTATTATTCCTGGGATCCAACGAGCAGGGTGTAAAGTGATGACGATTTATTTTTTCATTTTTAAGAGACCCCAAGTAAACATGCATAGATGCATTGAGGTGCCCTTTGTGTTGGGGGCCGCAGAATTACCAGCTGCGCACCTGTTGGTGTCTTCCGACCCTCGTGCTCCTGTTCTTGCAATAACAATATTGATCACTGGTTATTTTCTGGTATTATTCTTAAATAGTGAATGTTTTATCTGAAACGGATCTCAAAGGAAACAGAGAGAGGAACCGCATCTGGAGCTCTTCTGTCGCCGGATTCCACCACACGGTGGTACTGTCAGTCTCCTTCCCGATGCTCCTCCTCGCCCCCGCCGCCGTAAAGCTCATCCTCCCTCCCTCCCTCCTCCTCCTTCACCACCACCTCCTCCTCCTCCTCTCCCCGCTCGTCCTCCCTCTACTTCCACTCGTTCCTCCAGCCGCGCTGCGCAGAGCCGCAGACGCTCCTCCAGCTCGGTGCATCCCGGTGCGATGATGGTTGGCGGCTTGTGTGCTCGCAGGTTGGCCCGCCGGTCGCGGTCCGCCCTGATCGCAGCCCTCACGGTGCTGCTGGTGCAGTCGCTGATTGTGTGGAACTTCAGCAGCCTGGACTCCGGAGAAGACAGGGAAAACGGAGGCTCCAGCGTGCGGGAGAAGAGGGACCGGGTGGCGGGCAACAAAGCCGCTGGCAGCGACTATTTCCAGGACGGGATCCAGCGGCAGCAGGGGCAGCATCTCCCACCGCCTGGGAGGGGGGCCTCCCGCCACATACAGCAGCCGGTAAGACATTCATCATATCATATAGCCAGTCAGAGGAGAATGTCTCGCCGGGGATGAAGCCCGACAGGGTTGGCAAGCAGGTCAAAACATCTCCAGTTTGCGCTTTTTGGGAGACGAGGCCCAAAAATGAATGAGTGTTGTCACTTGAACGGGGGCTGCCTCGAAGGGGAAATCATAGGATGTATGAGCAGACAGATGCAAGGGAGCCCTTTCTGCTGCTCCGATGCTGTGGAGACGAGCATCCTCAGCTGAGGAGAGGAGCCACATTGCGCCGTTTGAATGAACGCACCCCGACTGGAGAGGGGAAATGCCAAAGCTGAGTATGAAAGCTGTAGTTCACTCCAGGGCAGAATGGCAGCATGGGCTCCCAAATCCTTTCATAAGTTTGTAGCTGAGAATGTCACTGAGTGGGGTTGTATCCTACCTGACATCCAAGATTTGGTCTTTTAAAAGATGCTTCAGCAGCACCGCCTGTGCTCAAACTGACACATAACCTAATTTGTACAGTTGGGTCTCATGAGTGTACAAAGACAAGTCATGTGCTGTCTGGGTAAACAGGAACATTTGCATTGGCGGTGGCCTCGTGAATCACAAAGGCCACGACTTGTCACTGAAAATTTGAAAAATGTGTCGAAAAATCTAAAACGTTTAATCCATCGACTCCACCGATGGTGTCCGGCGTCCTGGAGGCTGCACGGCCAGCAGGTTTGGTGCTGGAACGCTGCTTTCTGTGCGGCATGTGATTAATTTTCATGACCTGATGTCTGGCATTAATTCCTGAAAATTCAGCTTCTCGCTCACATGATCTCTTAAGTCGTACGGCTCCTAAATAAATTGGACACAGTTGTTTTCTGGGAGGCGTGCAGCAGTTTTCCCTTCAATACGTCTGCCAGCCATTCAACAATAGCCCACTGTTCAGACACCATGCAACCAGGAGATAACTGGCAGTGATGCTGTGTGATAAACTGGGGACTCCGCGCACTCGCAGCCCTGCACTGGATCATCTGTCTCCTCCGCAGATTCCTACAGTGAGTCAGTCACTTCGTATTGTGGGACTGTTTGTCCCACCTGCCGGCATCTCCACGAAACAAAGTCACGCCAAGGACGGGGTGCATTCCAGTCCCTATGTCGGTTTTTTGGCAGTTAGAAACATCAGTCTAACGTCCCTGTAAGAGGGATTAAAGTTCATTGTTTGTGCCTTTATATCCTGACGCCTTTAGGTGCCGGTGTTTCTTCCAGTGTGTAATTTACAGGGTCATGACATGATTGCAGTCGCTCATCACGCAGGATCGGTTGTGTCAGAACATCTGCCCGCCGCGTCAAAACACTGACTTGTCTAAATGTGTTTTTATCATTAAAACCCTACACACATGACATTTCAACGACGGCTCCCATCCCCATCGCTCGGAGGTCCTTCACACAGCCTCAGTCAGCCTGATCGCCCGCCGCCCGCCTGTCAGACATTCAGCTCGCCCTCTGCTGTCCCGCGCCCCCTGGGCTCTTCACATTCAACTGGTCGCTCTCGGCCACATGCATCCCCTCAACTGGTTAATCACTGCATCTGTGTTCTGGTGTGTGTGTGTGTGTGTGTGTGTGGCAAGGCAGAACCGTCCAGCCTAAAGGGTGACGCATAAGCGCCAACCGACGCTCGATGAGGCACCGTGCCTCGGAGAGGGGACAGCGGGCGCTTTGATGGAGGATAGAAAGAGCCTGAATCTACAGTGTGACGACAGCAGAGTTTCTGTGCGATAACTTGTGTCGGACGGAAACAATATGCGGAGCTTTGGATGTGTCATCCCGGCAGGCAGGAGATACAGCAGTCAGTCATTAGTGGCTGTCCTCGGTTGTTGAAAGGAAGAACTGCTGCTGTAGATGTTTTCTTCTCCAGTCAAACATACTTTTGGATTGAATCACATGAGTGGTGTTAATGTGTCTTTTCACACGGTGACTTGTTGCAGTGCCTGACATCGGTTTATCACAGGCGATAGCGTCACGATTAGTATGAATAGGTGCTTTTTAAGGCGGCGCTGTTGATGCAGAAGAACTGTTGATGTTCCGGAGGTGAACCAACGTACCTGCGGCAGACTGACGACAGCTTTGGCTCCGAACTTCAGTTCTGCTCCTCAGCGTTTCTTTCCGTCTGCCTCGGTAGTCATACAGTCATGTTCCACGAGGGCCCAGCGGGTGTCCGGCTCACACAGGTTGTAAAGACTTTCCCCTTTAGTCATGCTCATACACGTCACATGTGATGTACACTTTTTCCACCGCACTGACTTTTCCTAATTGTTTCCTGTGGCAAAGATGATATTAGAAACCATCTGTAGATACAGATTTTCCTTTGCTTTCCTCTACACGGTCGCCCAGCTTGGCGATACTGTATAGATGACAACGGAAATGTTCACCACATTGTTTCTTTCCATTGACACACGTGGCTTCGCTGCAGACGTTATGTTATACAAAGATATGTTATACCCTTGAATGGGTTTTGTGACTGACAGAAGATGCACGTCGTGTTAGGGAGAGTACGACACAGAAATCAGAGCTCCAAGTGTGTTCCAGCATATTTAAACAATTATCTGAAATGCTCCTTTTTCCCATAGACTAGTGTTGACTTTGACAAGCTACTGTTTTTGGCATTGAATAGGAAATAAGGAACCCCTGATAGTTACTGAAATTGATATTAACACTGTGCTATTATTATTAAATGATCAATAACCCCCCCACTGTTCATGCTGGATCACTGTATCATTGTTCTAGTCTGTACTGGTATTCAGTTCTACATGTGTTGTACATTTAGAGACTATTGAAGTCTATTGTTGCTCGTGGTCTTCTTCAAAAAACACCACCGCCACCACGAAATGATATCACTCAGTGTCCATGATCACAGCGCTGAGTCACACACACACACACGCACACGCACACGCACACACCAACCGAAACCCAGAATTATGCATGTACGTAAATGCAGGGAAGCAGCTCCACAACAAACACACACCCACATACATGCACATATTTATAGTTACACAAAGTACTGAGGAACTGTTCTTTTCTCCCAATGTGTCCCGAACATTGTGGAACATTTGGAGGAGAATTCAGGGTTCAGTCAGGTCAGGTTGATGCATAACTTTAGATGTAAAACATATATTTTTAACTTTTCAGTCATAATCTGTGCTGTCCAACAACATGCACGGTGTTCGATCCTGCTTCTGTTATTACAGACTTGCAGCCTTAATGAGCATCATACATGTAAAGTAGTAACACAGAAGTATTCTCTTCTAACCTGCTTCCTCCACTTCCCCACGTGCGTCAGACTCTTCCTCACATTGCGTCTCTGACGGTGCGGTGTGTTCCAGTCCTGCTTCATGTGCCAGTCACTGTCAGTGCTGCTGTCTGTATCATAGCAAGGCCACTTTAGCAGTAGTAATTGGCAGTTAAATTGGCACTCCCCGAAAGTAAATCGTCTTGCAGTGCAAGCTTTTCTGATTTAAACAGGCCTTTGAACATACATAATTACAGTCCAGAGACAGCCAGAGGATGCAGGCTGTGATTTAAAATTTCAAACGCTCCAATCATTACATCAATAAAGTGTTACTCTGTAAAAACCTGAAATGAGGGGGAAAAAAAATAAAGTACAGCCTGCTGATCAGTCCATTCATCTGTCGGGGTTTTTGCACACCGAACGTCTTTATCAAGTGCTGTGAGTCTCTGGGAGAGATGGAAACTCATTCAGATCTGCGGAAAGAAGGATGCCCCTCAGACTTGAAAGAGGCACATCGAAAGCCCCAGACACTTTGATGTTGAAGTGTAATTTGTACACAACTCTCTTCAGAACCTGCAACGGGGAGAAACATTTCATTCTTATTATAATGCAGCTTAACGTCAAAAAAAAAAGGGGCCAGTCGTGTTATTTCACTGAGCTGATTCGACGCTTGTGCAACACATCAGGGCTATAATGGCATCTTAGAACTTTAGGCTATATGTGGAGTTTGTAGACTGCGAGTTTGGGTATCCATAGCAGCTCCAACACAGACACACAGGTGCTGAATGTAAAGCATGCAGGCGTGTTATCCATGTCATCATTGTACAGCTGAGGCAGCAGTCCGTCTCTGTGCTCCTCTGATTCCTCGCTGACTTCGTGCACAGGTGGAGTCGCCCGTTCAACAGGTGTCAGGATGTTAGAAATACTGCACACACACGGCAGCTGAGGACAAACAGACGTGACTCAAACACTCCTGTCGATGACGTCCGTTACCGTGTTCCGTTTATTAGCAAGCAGCGAGTTTTCATTCACACGGAACAAACTTTGCAGGCTTTTCTTTAGTTTGTCTGATATAAGAAAAAAGGGCGTAATTGTCCTTTTCGAACACTTAACGGTTCGGACACGATTGAATCGCCTCTGAAAAAGGTTTAACCGTGATGGGACTGGAATCTTTGTTCGGTCAACAACAAAATATCTGTCGACAGAATATAAAATCAGCAGTAATTTAGGAAAGCTGGGAATAGTTTAAGTCATACAAAGACCAGCAGAAACCAAATATTCAGCCTCTCCAATGTGACGGTTGCTGCTCGTCTCTGCTTTGTATTATTGTAAATTGAATGTCTGGGATTTTTCTGTTGGTTGAAATTGATGATTTTCCCTCATCTGGTGTTTTGATGATGTCTGTCTAAACTCTCCCATCAGGGTCTGATCAAACCACTCGTGCCTGTCTCCATTATTCATGAAGTTATGCTAATACGTCTGACAGAGGCGAGGCAGGAATCTGAGAGCGTCCTTGTTGTGGTCGGTGGTGCAGCCGCTGCCACGCCCCTTTAGGAGACTATTGGCAGGTCTCTTCACTCTTATGGAAGAAGTGAACATGAGCCCTGATTATAAAAGACTCTTCCACCCCGCAGTATCACATTTCTCACACACAGTATCTTCTGACACTAAAGTGACATTTTTCAGAAAGACGATTCAGGAGAAAATCAACTTTGTTCGCGTCTCCTGAGATCTGACCGAGCATCTCTTGTCTCTCGTGGTGCTGAACCGTCGGTTCACTGCAGTACCGCTGACTTCGCTTTTCAATCCAATAAACAGACATTTAAAGGGACGTGAAGTAAAAACTTGATTTTATTCGTCCACAGTTCCTAATGAGGTGGGGAAATTGAAAGCCGGGGCGACCACGCTCACTTAGCAGACAGGAAGTGTGTTTGCTACCACTGCAGCTTGTAATGCACCATGAACATCTGTTGAAAGGCGTGGACGGCAAGCCGAATACGTTTTGGTAATAAAATGGCAGAAATATGGAACAGAGACTCTCAGGATGCTGCTGAACGTGCAGTTTAATGGCACAAATGGACAAAATATCCTATTTATTGTTCTCTTACAAGCAATAAAATGTGGCTTAATATCATGATACAGTGTCATAAGTTGTCTTAAATACTAACGATCTCCCCGCCATCCCGTCAGTAGTGAAGAATGATTGGATCTACCTGGGCAGACCACCCAAGTTGACCCTGTGTATGTAATCAATGGGCCATATTCATTGACGATGGAGAATCAGAGTGTTGGAGGGCTTAAGGGGGCTTAACAAAATACCTAACTTACTATCCGTTCTTACCTATTAGACTGTGTATATGTCGGCGTATCTGGGCGTGCTTCGTGCTCAGCGTGATGCCTTTGTGTGTAAGTCAAAGATCAGAACTGCTGCCATCATCACGTCCCTTCAAACAAGCCTCACCATTACCGGCCGTTGGACTCGCATCTCTCTGTGTCAAACCTGACACACACACACACACAAACACACACACACACAAACACACACCATCTCGCCGACGGCTGTGAGACAGCTCGCACACACACACACACACACCCTACCTCAGTCTTCCCCTCAACCTCCCATCATCCTCCGCCGTTACAGATGGTTTCATTCCCCAACACATTAATAACGCATCATCCAGATGAATGAAGCTACATAATACCGAGCATTGGCAATAATCCGATAGGTAAGAGGCTTAGCAGACAGCGCTGAGAGACAGAGAGAAAGAGAGATATGAAGACGGAGCCGGGGGGGGGGGGGCTGAATTAGTTTTATCTGAAGTCTACTGTCCATGTTGATATTTGGCACAGACCTGCACACACACACACACACACACACTAGCTAGACTACCACCATATGGAGGGGTTAGGAGGCCAATCGCTCTACTCCCCTGCCGTGTTGTAGCTCCAGGTTTATCCCTTTAAATAGAAACACGACATTAATCACCCAAACACTTTTATGTAGATGCGATCATTTTTAAATTTCTCAAATTGTACTTTGACCCCCTCGACTAAATAAACTAAACTTGTAGTATATTGGCTGAAAATTGCTGCTGCATTCAATTTACACTGAAGAAAAGAAACGATGTGTGATTCTTCTGTTCCCTTTTACATCTGGAGACGGTTTGCTGGCCGGGTGTCGTTGATAACGGCATGCTGGGGCACATTTGACCCATTTGGATGTTGCACTTGGCCACATTGCAAATCCATTGAACCGGAATGAGGGGGCTTTACGATAATGACCCAATGTGTTCAATCTGTGTTTACGCCTTATAGTTTCAGGTTTTAAACTGATGTATTATTTATTGTAATGCATTTTTTAGAATCCAATGATTTCCTATGAGCATGAATAATGGAATTTACTGCAGCTACAATATAACCACTGCTGGCACTAATCTTTTTCCATAACCAGCAGAGGAGCAATCAAACGTTTCTGTCGTTTTTTTTTTTTGATGGATCATATATTTTTTTTTCTAAAAAAAGGGAACATAAGTGAATTTCTATTCCTGGTGCCGGCTGCCAAGCCGTGAGAGGTGTGACGTTACGAGAAGTTGCATAGTCGTGTCACATTTCCTGGCAGTCGTACGTCTTTTGCGGTGGTGATTTTTTTTTCAGCCTTTATTACATCGCCAGTCGTTCATTATCTATATCGCAGCTTCCGCAGTATTCACCACGAATACACTTCTGCAGGGGCAATCAGACAGCATGCGGTGTGTTTGTCCCTCAAACATAATGTTCACATCACATTGAAAACACTTGACAGCCTTGTTGTTCCGGGAAGCGAGCGGCTGATTGACCACTTCTCCCAAAGCCCAGCAGTGCTGAGACATTGACACGCAACACACTGATCCACGTGTAACATGCAAATTCACAAGAACATGTAATCACAACCACACAGAGTAGCGGCGCTGAGCGCGAGCCACGGCCGTCCTATCTCCTCCCCAGCACACCATACACTAATCTGCTTGCATTGTGTTCTTCTAATAAGATGGGGGGGG
>CAAKHC010015454.1:115177-126298 GCA_901007825.1 Macroramphosus scolopax
TTAAATATTTCCCACAATGCAGCATGAGAAGGGAACACTTGTGTGTTTCATTGAGGCACATGCGAAGGACTGCCCAGGGCAGCTTAGGAGGCCAAAAATCCTTAATCCAAGGTGTGTGTGTGTTGTGTGTGTGTGTGTGTGTTTTGGTTGGATATTGGCTAGTGATTTGGTGAATTTGGATACACACTGTGGTGCTCTTCACTCCCCCACACCCAAACCATTACACACAAAACAGTCTTTACATTCACAATGTGGCTGAACCCATTGAACCTCAGTCATCCCCACAATTTTCAGTAGAGGTTCTCCTCCTCGTTGCATCTCACACACACACACACACACACACACACACACACACAGAGGGGGCTCTGTGTGTCTCTCAGACGGGGGGAGTTTAGCTCCAGACGTTCTCCAGACTGCCACACAGTGCATCACTGTCGCTGGCTTGTAACAACAGTATCAGCTGTACTAATAATCAGCCAGCCTTAAATATTTGCCAAGGCTAACCACATAATTACTTTACTCATCTAACCGAATCGCTTTTCAATGCACTTCGGCAGTACGATCCTGCAGTTGCAGAGAGACGCTTAGCCAAACCCTCAAGCACACGAGACTACAAGGCTAGAGTTTAGCCCGTCATAACCCTCCGTGCAGTGCGGGGAAGATAGAGGCAACTTTCCCCACTTATCTTTAACAGAAGGTCATGGATTAGCAATCCTTGAGCCTTTTAGGGATGCAGCCTGCCCCGAAATTCATTCTTATTTATCGGAATAGAACCCAGAACTCCTCCGAGTTGTGGTAGGAAAAGCTGATGAATGGTGGTTGAAGGGCTGCGGAGGAAACGGATCTTACTCGCCTTCCTCTGTCTCCAAACATGAGAAGTTCAGGCTACCAAACAACAGAGGAAGCTAAGAAATGACTATTGACTCGGTGGAAATGGCAGGTGTTCATTACGTTGCATGTGCCTCAGTGTGTGTTCATGTGCCCCTTTCATCTGTAATTTGTGTCCAGACCTTGTATATAGTGTGTGTGCAAATTAAGTCGCCTTGCGTACATCCCTCAATAACAGGAAAAGATGCAGACGAAACTGAGCCAGGAAACACTTAAAGGTCTCCCTCTGTTTCACGAAGCATGGGAACTTCTGTTATTTCCTGCAGTAAACATCAGAGAGCAACAGGGGAACCATCGCAAATGGAAGATCTAAAAGAACTTGATTAGTGTGTCAACTAAAAAATAGCTGGTAAACATCCAGCCCCATCAATCATTCATACGGTCGTTGTGAACATCCGAAATAACTAGAAGAGCACTTGAACAGTGCAGACCTCCACCAAGGTCCATGGAATGTTTCCTTAGAAATGAATGGAAACACATCAATACATGGTTAGTTTTGTTATTGCAATCTCCATATCAAGACTAACTGTTTGATCCTATCTAGGTCTGAGTTTACCTCGTTATAAATGAGACCGGCAGTAAACGATCAAAAAGAAGCTCGGCTCATTACTCAAAGTAACAATGTGTTCAAACAAGAACTTGAGTTCAAATGGAAGTGAGATTGACAGAAATGCCAGTTAAGAGTTTGTTAAACACCACCGACATCCGAGAAACCGACCAATCAGCTGATCTGAATCTGCTGGGAGGGTTCAAGCGCAGTCGGAGGTTGCCATGGTGATCCCAACGACGCGGGTTATAATAAAGGAGACGATTTGATAAATTCATAAGAGATAAGAGACGGATGAGCACAGTGATGTGGATTATTTGTCTGTGGCGAGTTTAAAAAAAGTCGCCTCTTTCAAAAGTCCTTGTTTACTTAACATTGGAGTCTTTTTGCTTAGATAATCACATTGTGTGAAAGACGAAAAACTTTGCATGAGTAAAAGAAATAAGCATGTAAAGTGAAGAAGATGAGTGAAACAGAATTTGTTTTAGAACAGGTTTTATGTGTACTGTCGCCCCCTCTGGCCTCTGTACATTACATAAGTTAAATGTATGCACTCAATGCTAATGAGCCGAATTCCAGTATTTGAAAAAAAAAAAACTTTTTTGGAGGTAATTTTAGATTTGACCTGTTGTATTAACCTTCAGTAGTTGGATCAAACATGGCTGGTGAGAGCCCCACCACCCATCCTCTAGCATGTTGCATATTGCTGCAATTATTTTTAATGAGCTGATACAAAGAAAATCTGTGGTTTAGTTTAATTCTTTGGTTTGACAGTGATTATACGGAGCCGCTAACAATTTGTACAGCACATGGTCATTATGTCAGTGATGATAACTCTCCTCACCTCTTTTCCTATCAGCTCTTAATGAGTCTGATTGGCATGCTGACATCAGGCGTTCTCACAGGATTTTTTTTGAAAGAGCTGAATTTAAAAACTGGCACATCCAAAGGCCGACTCATCAAAAGCTTCGCTTCTATTGCTCCTAAAGTAAAACTTGGAGACACAACTAACACCGCAGCTAATTGCCAGCTAATTGCGAGCATCAAAACAACAGCCAGTGACAGTGGACTGTGTTGTTCCTTCAGGAAACAGAATCATCGGTGATAATAAGGAGTGACTGCAGTCGATGAGCCCAAACTACCGGTTCTGTTCAGTCGGATCCGACAGCGCCCGACATCCTACAGTCATATTGTTGTGTTTGGGTGATAAAAAAAGGAATTGCAACCACAAAGGTGCTACGTCAGTTCAGTGTCAGATCCTTTTCAGCGAAGCACTTAAGTCATAGTAAACGTCCTGCCGTGCCAAAGGAAAACATGTAAAAGATTTTTGCTTGTCAGACTCTTTGTAGAAAAGTAATTTCCTCTAGTTTCCATTAAGGCTGGAGATAAGCTCGGCACACTGAGGGACAACTTAAAGATTATGCACATTTTCTCTTATAGTAGTGCGCATACCAACGCAGTCACACACAGTATGATGTAAGAACTCACACTTGTGAAGACCGAACAACCCGCACACACACACACACAGAGGATACTTTGTCAGCTCTTATCCGACACTTACTCTCACCGGCCACTTAATTAGGTACACTTATACGAACAAATGTGATACAATATAACAGCTCTGCTCTACAGAGATAATAATGCTCAGTAGTAACTGCCGTTGTCAGTGATTAATATAACTCTGTGTGTGTTATTGAGGTTGCAGTGTTTTTGAACTACACTGTGCATTATATTGAGAGGTGTTTCCATCATTTTGGCGGTTGACTCAGTACAACAACCCACTACAGCAACAGCCACTGTTTTATGATTACCTCTCCGACAGTGTCGACTAAAAGGAAAAAAAATAGAATTATTTATTGAAAACCTACTCATTTATTTAATTCCACGATTCAATTATGTATTTACCCCCGCTGTATTTATTTTTGGCAGTGGCAGGATTTGGTTGGAAAACCACCGTTCGTCATTAGCTAGATAACCCGCCGAGCACGGCTGACAAGTTTGAAGAAACAGAGAACGAGAGACGAAGGAGGCAAATGACAAACATGATGAAACAAAAAGTTTTTCAGAATAACGCTGTGTGGGAGGAGATTTGGAGTGACCTAATTAAAATGTTGGAATCCTGAGAGGAATAAATTAAGAAAATGTCAGTTAGGCTGAGCCAGAGGACGGGAGATTAAGAGGCGCAATCTCAAATACTGTTTGATTTTTGCTCTTCTTCTCTTTTATCACGGCTGCGTGGAACATTGGTCCTTAACAAGAACATGTTAGCTTGGTGTTTCGCCAACTTTTAACCAATTAAGTGCATGTCAGGTGTTGATAATGTCACATGCGGATGTAGTTGACCGGACTGTAACATGTCTGACACAGCTGATGATCTTCTCTGTCGACTTCCTAAACATGTGAAACAACACAAATCTGAGAAGGAAAAAAGAAAGCTTCAACAAGCTAGTCCCACTTAGTTTAAGCAGTATTTGGCTGATTGTCATCATACTTGGCTTTCTGGGCTGTAGAAACGCCTAAATATTTGTGCAATTAGTGTCACATGACCAGAGAAAAACAAGGAAAGTGGCTGTGGTATTTTGTTTTGCTTAAAAGGTAAATCCACAACAACCAGGCCACTCGCAGAACTGACATTCCTTCTTTAAAGTCTTATCACAAGTTACAAGCCCGACAGCTATCCAAACGTCAGGTAAATATCTCATCTCTAGTGGACAATACAACCTGATATAACGGTTGTCTGCCCGTTAAACCATGTTGCTAATCCCCGACAAACAGCTTGTCAATAACCGTAGCTTGATGGATAACTTAATTACTCATCAGTTAGCTGGTATCGTTAGCCAGCTAGCTTTTGATGCTAGTTTTACCGACAGCCGTATTGAGTTGGCTAATGCTAGATAACTTCAGCTAGCATGACACCTGATGCCTTGAATGCTAACGGGAGGCCTCGCACTCGTCAAAACGATCACTAAGTGTAACTTTATCAGTAGTACTTACCTTAGTAAGTGGCTTATGAGGAGGCCGGGGTGCCGGGAAGGGAAGTTGTTCATCTGTTTATTCTACCAACATTGTAATGAAGCTAAGCTGGTTGAAAACCCTACAAAGTGTCTCTTTAATATTGCTGCAGCATTTCCATGAAAGCCAAATAGTCTGTTAGCTTCATCTAGTTAGCATCGTAGCAGACTTCCACCAGCCGTCCCGATCCGTTCCCCCCGTGGGGAAGCTCCATATGGGGCCAACATGTTTCTGCTGTGTTGGGCAGGACGGGACCATACGGACCCTGTCGGACTGCATGTAGAGTGTATTAGAGCAGTTGACAGCGATGTGTCGATTGCCAACACAGAGGAGGAAAGAGACGGGTTGAACAATGAGATTGAACCAGGCAGGAGGAGGAGGAGGAGGAGGAGGAGGAAGGACCACTGGCAGCAAGATTGGTCTTAGTTAAGGATAACTGAGTGACATGTTGACAAAAGACAGATAAGAGGACTCAGTGGAACAAAGAGGAAAAGGCAAGTATCAGTGAGCCTCTGATGCCAGTGTGCTTCAAGAAAGTACAAGATCCTTGATTCCACTTCCCTTTGAAGTGATCCATGGAAATAACATCATGTGGCATGCATGAATTTCAGCATTGGTTGGAGAACAATCCGGTCCGGTGCCGTATCCCTAATGCTGATGCTTCACAGTCTGCATTGACTCGCACAGCCACAGTATTTTTCCACACCCTTTGACAACATTACACTTGTTTGCACCCTCACACTGTTTGCTCAGCGAGCACAAACCCGTTCAGTTTCTTGGTTTCATCAAGATTTTAACATTAGAACTTTCTGCGTTGAAAAAGCATGTTATCTCTAATCTATTGGCTCACAAATGAATAGCAGTTCTGGTTTACATTTTTACCCAAGCTGAGATGAAAATGATCTACCCCCTGGTTCTTTCATGCCACAGCAGCAGTCGGACACAGTGTGTGTAATCCAGGCCGCAGCGTTTGTTCCGAAGACGTCTAATTCCGAGCTGAACGCCACGACAACAACAGCAGGTCATTTGTTTCAATCTAACAAGTGATGGTTGCAACAGTTCCTCCCAAAAAAAAAAAAGTCATCCGGGGAAAAGGCCTCACATATTTCCTGTCATCATTCCTTATCTCAACCTTAAATCTCCCGTTAACCGTTGGCTGTGTGGTGTGTGGCGCTCCCACGTCTGCGCGGCAGCGGGTCCCTGTTGGTGGCAACTGGTGATAGTGTAACAATGGCTGCAGGGCCACAATCTACTTAAGCTGTCATGCTTGTAATGAACAGTGGATTTCAGTGTGAAGCAGCTCATGTGTGAGTGTGTCCCGGCAAACACGGTACCTTCAGGGAAAGGGCCTGACTGACAGCTGTGGCTGCAGTCGATACGTTCCCGTCCACCTGTTATGTGCTTTTTTTTTTACATTTGCTCATTGAAATACAAGCTGAGCTGATCAGTCCATTTTATTCCTCAACAATTAAAATGGGTTGCATCTGGCGTTCATGTATTCATTTCAGGCCTCAATTCATGTCACGAATGTTTTGATAGATGGATCACAAACTATCATAGATTATATTCACATAAAGGCATTTGAAGGAAAATAAACTCACTCACATTTTCTAGCAGAGAAATCATTTAAATAAAGACGACATATTTTGGACCAACGTTGCTGTTTTGTGGAATAAGGGCTTTTCTAAAAAATGCAGTGTTTTGCATTGTTTTCTCTTCTGTCACCTCAGCTCGTCTCCCTCTGTGTGTGTGTGTGTGTGTGTGTGTGTGTGTGTGTGTGTGTGTGTGTGTGTGTGTGTGTGTGTGTGTGTGTGTGCGTCCGCCCAGTGTTTGCGTGCATGCACACGTACGTGCTCACATATGTGCATTTCTTTCCCTCGTGACATTTCCGTGCCAGGTGTGACAAATGGCAAGCAGAGAGCAAACGTTTATTCCCTGTTGTGAGCTTAATTAGCCTATCAGCTAAGCCTTGGCAGGAGCTTGTTTTGAGAAAACCACACACACTCACATGCTCACGTATGTAGCCTGAAGTTAGCATCCGCCAACAAGCGCGCACTCCTTCATACGGGTAGATATACAACAGTCACATCATGTCAGTATGTGAACTACAGAGATAATTGGTCAGTGCTATTACATGATGTGTAAATCACGGCTCCACATCCAGCGGGACTCGGCTGTAGCCAACCTCATTTTTCTTCTCTATTATAAAGGTTAAATCATTTACAAATTACAGCTTTCTCGCAGCGGTTAGCCTTTGGTGGGTGTATAGAGGGCATATAGGGCAGCGAGCATGACTGTCAGCGAGACAGTGGAGAGACAGCATGTGTGTTGCTGCAGTGTGTTTTCAGGGAATCACAGTGCTGCATCACATCATGTATCCACTCCGTGTTTCTGTGCCCATGCGTGTAAGTGTGGAAACATCTGTCCGGTTCTACGTCGGGTGCCAAGTCCAACATGTGGTGGATGCACGTTGGGTGCTCAGTGAAGGAGGAAGAGAATAACTTTGGAGGTCCGGTAACATTACACCGCCAAGTAAGAGAGCTTGTAACATACCGCTTCTAATTACACACACTTGACTACTAACACACACACACACACACCAGAAATATGTGCTTTCAGCTGAATGAGTGGTGTCTGAGGGCCTTTCTTTGTCTCTTCTCTCCTCCATCTGCGGACAAATTACAGACATTATTGGCCGCAAAACAGACTCCCCGTCTACCTCCGTCTTCTTCCCGTTCAGTCTGAGCCGGGGCCTCGGCATGTCCCTGTGCGCTCCCGCTGCGCCGGAGGAAATGAAAGCCAGAAATGTTGCTGATGTGTCTCCCTGCTAAGCATTAGGTTTCTCTTTGATGCCAGCCATGTGGTTAAAGGGATGTTTAGGTGCCCTTTAAGGGTAGACACGGGGGAGGTGAACATTGTAATTTGACCACATTGTGTTGCAACTTGTTTTGGGTGTGGCCTGGTCCGGCCGCCCTGCTGGCAACAAACGTCTTTTGATGTATGTGTTGAGAGGTTTGGTTGGATTTTGGAGAGACTCCATGCTGTTCTGAGGTGGGATTAGTGCTGGAAAGCCAACAATGGGAAGAGAAGCACAGCGCGTTTGGTTCTGCAGCACTTTAGCAGCACAACTGATAAGTTAAACGCTGCTAAATTGGCTGCTTTTTCCTTCAAAAGATAATTTGACGGCATCAGTGAGTGTCTGGATCTTTTAAATGTCAAATAAATAGCAAAAAAAAAACGTGTTTTTGTCACGAAGACCACGTGCTAATGTAACGAGCTTCACGAAGCTTACTGTAGCAAGTGATAACAGCTTTGGATATGATGAAGAGTATATACATGTACAATATACAAACTAATATATGGTGAGTACAGATGTCAGGAGCTGATCCTGAGGGTTTGGTATCCGGGCTGATGTCAGTGCTGGTTATACTGACAAACATCGCCAGCGGCATCATATCAGCCATTCATTAACATCTATTCTGTGAGTAACTTGATGACGGGCCAAAATTAAACTTGTGAGGTCGTGCGGTGTCTGCAATTTCAGTGCGACTGTGCACACGTGTTCCTGTAGCTGCAATAGATCCAGCAGATTGAAGGATCCAGTGTCAAGTAAGATCCATTACTGTAAATACAGTCGGACTGTGCGTCACTTTAACTGGTTAATCCGGAGTTACAAATCAGCGCGTGACCTTCCGGTAAATGAAGATGATCCACTTTGTCCGGGCTCGGCGTTAAGATTGTCGGCTGCCAGGAGAAGAGTCATGCTAACGTGGAAGAAAGGAAAGATGTAACAAGATGTACAATAACAATCGGAGCCTGTCAGAAGTTAAATCGAGCACTTTAAATTATACAGACGATAGCCTGAATATGTTGAACTCACTAAATGCAGCATCAATTACATTAATTTTGGTCACTATGAGTCATTTAGAAAATATGGAAATAGGGCCCAGGTTGAAGATAACTGGAGTTACCCTTTAACGCAATTGTTGCAATAGAGAAAGTAATTGTGCCGCAGAGGGCCGCAGGATACTTTATGATTAAACTGGTTTCATAGCAAAGTCAATGTATAATATTGTTCCTCTGCAAGTGTCGTTTGCTTTGTTTTTTGTCCTCTTGAGCTCCTTTTAAACTGTACAAACTGCTTAAAGTCTGAAATCTTTCAGCGTCAGGATCTGCTGTGCTTTACAGTGGAGCCCTCAATCACTTAGAAGTTTTAATGATCTGGATGTCAGACCGAAAGATCGCATCAGCCGTCTCCCCACTTGTTATTGCTAGCTAAGGTGCTTAACTCCTCACCTTCACCTCTCCTCCTCCCGCTACTTTCACAGTCTCACCCTGATCTTTATCGCCCTGTCAGTCCGTCGGACAGATAAATCTCCAGGCTGTTGGGACTCCGGGAACTTATCAACCGGATTCCTCTGAAATTCCAGATTGTGACAATAGTCGGTCGTTTTTTTGTGACGCGGCGGCCGAGCGGTTGTTTACGGAGGAGCCATTAGTGGCCTGCGTTTGGTGTCGGGATGCAAATCTGACCACCTGATGTGACTTCCAAATGAATTGATTATAATAATTTAGAAAATGATATTCAAGACAATAGTTTAACTGCTCAGGATGCAGGATGCATTAAGCAAATGCAAATGCAACAACTGGACCGTTCACGCCGCAGAATAAGTAACATTTAAAGAATTTCTGCCTCAGTAAACATTTATGGCGCACGCTGACAACATTTCCCCCCCAATTTTCTCTGCAGATAACCAACCAACAACTGTCTCCACAGGCTACGTCTGAGTCGTGCAACACAGCCTGAACCGTAGTGATTATACGACTGTGACCAAACTCCAAATTCTCCCTCTGGAAATAATTGGAGCACTAGAGGGGTCCTCTGTCAGATTGAAATGCATCAATGCATTTATGCATACATGACACCGGGAGGAGGATGCCCATACAAATTAGCAGAAAAAATGATATATCACTCTTATTTGAATAATATAGCCCCATTTAGCTAGAATGCCTTGTTTAGTGGAGCAATCTGCCTCTGCCGGCATGATGTGATCTGACCCCATTCACACACTACACACACACACACACAAGCTCTCCAACACCCAACATAATACACTTTATGCTTCGACTGACCTGTTGCACAGAAGTGCGTTCAGGAAATCAAACTTTCATTCTCCAAAAAAAAAAAAAAATTTTTGGACTGTTAGACCACAAATGCCTTCAAGGAGAGAATATTTGCTGTTCTGCCCCTTTGATTATCACACATCACTCTCCCTCTCTCAATGATTGCAGGCTTTTTTGGCCAACCTTCAAGTGGGGCAGTTCAGAGCAGGTCTAAAAGCTTTTAGATGTGGTTGGATGACACTCTGGGTTCGATGTACTCACATGTTAATGCCTGTTTTACGAGTCATTTTGTCCAAGCGTGCCCTGAACACATGCCACGGTATGTACAAACATTTTGATGATGTCTTGTTTTCTCTTCCTCCCTTCATCCACTTCCTTACATGCACATGCCTGCCAGTGGTATTAGTGGTGAAAGCTCATCATAATACAGAGGGGAAGACATGACTATGGTTAAATATGAGGTTGAGGAACATCTTTAGACAGTCCAAGAATAAACAAAGAAAAAGTGCTAGAGAAATTTAACCCTGTGCATTCTCTCCTGTGCCTGGCTGATTGCAGAAATGTGGACCTGGATTTCGGAGGCTTTTTAACCCTTGAAACAAGCAGGATTGGTGAAGCATATTCCAGCCTTAATGCCTGCATGCACAGAGAACCCATCTGTCTCAATGAGTCAGTCGACCGTCCTCAGCTCTGTCTCACAACAGATGCTCAACTCACAAACTCACACTCTCTTCCTCTTTCTTAGCCCAGGCTGCCAGTAACTCATCTTATCTCCGCGATGTCTGCGTTTGTCCGTGGACTCTCAACTCCCCCGCTTTCTGGTCAGTCGCTTTCTAAGTAACCGTGCGGTCGGGTTCATAGGACGAGCTCAGATCTACAAACAAGTAATTAACATCGTGCTGCTTCCCCAATTTTTTTAGCGTCTTGTTTTTGTCTGAGCGTCTGTTAGCAGAGCAGAAGTTCAGTCTTCCTTCCGTGTCTATACAGGATCCGTTCAGGCACAGAACTTAGTGTCGGCCCTCTCTGACCAGGCACTATGAACACTGTAGGTCCGTATAATAGGGAAGGACATTAAAACTTATTTCACAATAAATGGCCTGTTACTTTGTTATCTGATCAGCTTTCAGTCAAGCCGGTTACGTTTGCTCACTTCTCCATGTGATTTCACATTTTACACAATAATGAGCTTCTGTAGGTCTGCTGGTAGAATCAGTTGTTGCATTGTGGAAGTGAAACCGACGGTCTCACCGTTGTTATACTTCCTATACAAGACACACACAGCGAAAGAAAGGATCTTACATAAACCCGGAACGCTTCATGTTCATCACCGAGATGCTATTGCAGACATAGACGAGATGACCCGCTGTGACCTCTGAGTCAGGGTCACTCCGGGGTCGTGTTGTCTGAGCGCTATTTCACACGGATGACTGGAATCCCGGCTATGTTCCCTGACAAACTCACTACAGGTCTTACATCATACATGCTCATGTGGTTCCCACCGGCCCATTCATGAAAGGGATTGGGGGCCTTTTCAATCCCACCCAGCTCTA
>CAAKHC010015454.1:126318-138645 GCA_901007825.1 Macroramphosus scolopax
GTACAGGCAACTGGACCTGAGGAGGAGGAGGAGGAGGAGGAGGAGGAGGAGGAGGATAGATTTCTTTAGATTACAGAGACGACTCTTCTAGTTAAACATTGTCATGGTGTGTCAGTATCTCCACTGCCCTGCTGCCTTGTAGTTTCGACAGCAGCACATCACAGCCTTGTGAAGGCGGGTCAAAGGTCAGCGATAAAGGAGGACGAGCACAGATTACAAAGACACTTTGTTTACTGCACTTTAACCCTGATCAACACAAGGCGGTGGTGAACCTGGTTATACTGCAGACACCAGATGGAGGAGGGAACTCACTGTATGGGCTTCCCTCGGATCTCGGACATGATGGCGCTCTCACCTCCCAGATACTCGAAGGACAGGCTCAGGAAGTTGTAGATGACAAACGCTGCGACACAAAGACGAGGAGTTAGCAGCGGTGGAATCTTCCCCCGTCACCTTCGAACATCACGGCAGTTGAAATCATTTTTACGGAGGAGAGAAAACTTCCCCACGATAAAGACTCGTTAGTTTTATATTACGGAACAATAAATGTTTCAGTCGTTACATTAGGGAGCTCCTAAAGGTTCTGTGTCTTGGAAATCCCCTCCTAATCCGTTGTTGCTATTTAAGGAGGGATTAAATGAAGCTAATGCAGCCGGTGTCCAGTGAAGAGGTTCATCACGCTGCAGCCGGGGCTGCTGCTGCTGTTCCAGCCCGCCTGCCTTCTCATGCGCTTCACTATCAATCAGCCACAAAATTGGCCTGCAAACTGGAAACTAATCTACTGAATAATGTATTCCCTCCTTTTGCCTTCCTCAAATTACTTGTAATCAATTTTGCGTATGATTAATCTTTGCCATTGGTGAGGTGCTTTGGTCTTCAGTTCCAGTTCTGATCCAGAGGACGGGACGGACCTCCACACATGTTGGATGATGAAGGAAACATCGCAGATGATGTGGAGCCGTGTCACGATGCATCACGACAGCCAGCTCTGCTTTCTGATTCTATTACTGCTTTAGAAGAAGTCATCCGGTGGAGTCTGCAGGAGGATCTGTGTGGGCAGTGAGACGACGGCTCCTCCGCTGGTCCTGATGGAACATCGGGATGTTTCCTTTGACACCTGGAAGCTGCTGCAGGTGTTTCGCTCGCTCTCCCGCTGTGATCCCACAGCGTCACTGGATGACGGTTGATGTACAGCAACATGTCCCATGTTTCTCATGACTCCTCACCTCCCTGTGGGAACACTCGCTGGCTGAACGTCAGTTCCTTTACTGGCTGTCAACAACTTTAGTTAGAGGAAGTTTAATTCAATATCCGATGCTAGAAAACCAGATCCAACCAGGTTTCTTCCAACTGGCAGAGATGATAAACTAGTGTGCAAAAACAAAACATCCTCCTCAAATTACTCCCCCGAGATATGTAACACCTCCACCAGAGGTCTGCCAGGGAACCCGGACTGCTGTGAAAAGCTAGTTTGGTCGGTTTCTTTTCTTTCCTCCTTTCTGGCAGCCGTGTAGGAAGCGAGGGCAGCGGCGCCCGCGTGAGGAACGTGTCAGAGCAGGAACAAGCGCCTGAGCGGACGCTATCAGATGTGACGCTCACCTTCGTAGCAATCGCGCACAGAGTCGAAGTAGACGTAGTACTGGTCGTTGCTGATGAAGAGCAGGCTGAGCCAGGAGTCGAAGGCGTAGACCGGCACGATGAACAGGATGCGGATGATGTAGCGCTGCTCGTTGGGGACGGTGTAGGATCGAAGGTGGATGTAGATCTACAAGGAAGAGACAAACAGGACATTCAGTTTAACTTCCTGTCTACTTGATAAAAGACATCCTCTGTTAGGTCAATAAATATCTGCTTTACTTTCCTTCCTAATAACCCAGCTGTGGAGGTCAGTCGGTCAGCTGGTTGTTCTCTGGGGCGTCAACATGATCAACATGACGTGTCTGACAGAGGTCAGCAAACACTAACAGTTGTTATCTGGATTTACAGCTCCACATTTATCACCGTCGTAGCAACGGCAGCATCTCAAACACGGCGCCGTGCGATCTGCACGCTGAGCAGAGTCTCAGCAGCCGGAGCGAAGTCCCGGCTGCGCTCACGTAACGCTGGCGGGCGGCTGCAGGTTCCCAAACAGTCAGTGATCCAACAGCCACGACCCTGTGACATCTGTGACCGCGGCGAAGGGCGTCTGAACGTGCCAATAGTTTCTCACCGCGGATTCATCTGCCATCCAATAAATAAGTTCTCATCAGACGAACACTCGGGGGAGTTTGTTATCAGCTGCCAGAGTTAATAAGGAAACCTGCCAACTTGTTTCCCGGAGAACAGTCGTCCCCGGACGCAGCCGTGCAGAAAGACCTCTCAGAACGAGACGCTTATTAACGACCGAAATATGATTGTGAAGCCGCAGCGTTTCTCCCAGTAATTCTCCCTAAAAAGACAACACGGGGAAACGGCTAGAAGTTCCTCAGACTGTCAGATGAGATGGTTACGAGCCGTTAGCGAGCTAATTGAGTGTGAAGTGATCACAGCGGGCGCAGAGCGAATCACATCCATGTGTTACCTCAGACGATCCTGCAGCTTGTCTGCAGAGTATAAACATCTGATCTGTTTTAATAATCATCTGATCAGCAGCCTTTTTGGTGTTTTATGAGCAATAAATGAGTTTTTTTACTCTGCTTCAAAGTATTTCTTTACTTTTCTTAAAAGGGTCGTTGGAATAAACTCCACAGAAGATACGCCGGCATGAGTTTGCCCTGTTTTAACTGTACAGCTCTGCAGTCGTGTTGTGGAATAGACGCCAGGCAATCTACGACACCGTCACCTCGACGCTGAACAGCCACCGGAATACGATGTAGAGTATTACTACTGTCTGTGGTTCCATCTACCCATCGACCCACAACACCCCTCCTGCTCCGACTGCTCTCACGCACACAGAACCAAGGTGGCGCTGCGGCGACTTCATTGGACCCTCAGCAGACCTACAGACTCAGAGTCACTCGCAGCCACTTGCGTTACTCGAGCTGTGTAAGTATAATTGTTAATGCATTGAATTAGACGGCGTCCTGCTGAGAATAGCCTCATCCTGTTAAGTCCTTTTGTAACTTGTATCTGGCTCCGATGTCCCGATGATGAGGAGGTGTAACCAACAGCCATTAATGAGTCTCAGAGTCTCATTTTTTTATTTGCCCGCAGGGAAATAAATTTAGTTAAAGGGAAAGTTAAGGTTCGTAACATTTAACCTCCAAACCGCCGAGGTTAAACCCTGAAACTCAAGAAATAATGCTCTAAAATCTAAAGTCTGTGCCCTAACGTCAGGCCATAACTGTCACTACTACTCAACATCCAGAGTAAGTCGACCCTTCACATTCAGCTTGATTAAATGCCCATTAGAGGCTGCGTATTAAAACCTGATTACTGTCAGGTCGGGGGTGTGATGCATTTAGTCGTCTCTACCGTGAAATGAAGCAGACAGACTTCCTGCGTTTGTCTAAAATGACAGAAATGTCTCTTTCCTGAACCCGTCATGCTGACTAGACAGTAATTCATAGTTGACTGCTGAATAATGGCATGCAGCCCTCCATCCATCCATCCGTCCATCCATCCATCCATCCATCCATCCATCCCTCCATCCATCCATCCAGGTATGAAGCCCCCTGCAGCAGGCTCTGGGTCGACTGCAGGGCCTCCTAAACCAGGTGGACTTCCCCAGAACACCCCCCACGGGTGCAGCCGGGAGCATCCTAATCCGATGCCTTACCCACCTCAGTTGACTCCTGTCACAGTGGAGGAGCAGCGTCTGCCAACCTGTGGAGGACACTCGTGTCTCGGTGATCTCGTGCTCTCTGTCAGGGCCCAAAGCTTCCGACCGTGGGTGAGGATCGGAACCGAATGGTAAATCGAGAGCTTTGCCTTTCGGCTCACGACAACAGACCTGTGCAGCGCCCTCATTACCGCTAATGACGCACCAATCCGTCCGTCCAGCTGCAACATCCACAGATACTTTAACTCCTTCACCTGGGGCAGCTACTCGTCCCCAACCCGGAGCAAGAAATCCACCTTGAATAAAATCTGAGTTTAGTATTCAGAGAGCAGGTTTATAGAGGATGTCTGGCTCCGGAGACAAGAACACCGAGTCTCCAATCCCTGAACCAGAACTGTGATCGGACCACAGGATGCCACATGTTGATTCCACGTGTGGAAACTTAGGAAACCACCAAACTCATCGATCGATCACAGCACACGAAAGACAAAGGTAACATCCTGAACACAGCAGTTATAACAACTATTACAGCTGTGAAACACTGACAGAGAAAACAAGCCTGTTTCCTTATAACACTGTAAACGTTATCTCAAGATCCACTGATTTCCCTGCTGGTGATTCACTGCCGCAGAGCGAACTGGAGTTTAATAATTACGCCTTCACGTATATAACAATTGTTATGGTTTGTCCTCTGGCAGGGGCGGTGCGATCTGTCAGTTCCTTTATCCAACACTAACATCAGTGTGTGAGCAGGGCCGAGGTTACTGCACCGCAGTGTATGTGAAGTATTTCATGAAGTGACTCTCACCTGGTGGCATGTGATGAGCAAGGCGGACCAGACAAAGATCCCTGAGAGGGCTTGAGCCGCCACCGTGTTCAGAAACATCTGGTCCTCTATGAAGGACCCGTTGCTCGTTTGAATAATGGTCATGTTGGAAATGTGTGATTTGTCTGGAAGAATCGGAGCATCCAGGTGAACCATCGACGTGTTTTCAGCTGATGGATCCATGTCCTCTACAGAGATGTTCATCTGAAAGAGGAAAACAAAAGCTGAATGTATAAAAGACTTCCCCCAGGGCTTCACTGAGTGTCCTACTGGTTTACAGCTGCCTGGAGGCCACCGGACATCGTCCCTAGACACACAATGCAGTTCTGAAATGGGACCGTGAGCTCCAAATCCTGTTGTAATGATCCACTTTAATCAGGCAGCTCACCTTTTCCAGGAGAGGAAGGAAGCAGCTTTGTCTCGTCCACTGTCCACAAACAGTCCAGGAATAGTCCTGACGTACGTTACAAGACAAACATGGAGAAAAGAGTCGCCCTTCAGGTGCGAGCAGTAACTGTCATTTACAAACTGCCGACGAGAGGCGCAGCCGGCTGGACTTCCTTGTTTGAGACAGGTCGGCCTGTAAACGGAGGTCGAAGTCCTCACAGGCGGTCAGCAGCGACTCCAACACCGGAACCAGGAACCCTCAACCCCCGCTGCCTGCTGCGGTCACTGTCAGGAACCAGCTACAAGTCTGTTTTAGTGTCGACGACGGAGACGTGTGTTTATCCTTCAGAGGCGAAGCGCAGACGGACAAACAGGTTGGGCACAGGTGCGCGGGTCACGTGACCACGACTCATCGCGTGTCGTCACCACGTTGCGTTCACGTTTGAACAGGAACTAAATTAATTGATACACTGCTAAAGAAAAAAAGGAACAAATGACAATGAATCAAAACTTAATAAAATAACACCGACACACATAATGAAATAAATTAAAATACATATTCAATTAAAAGTAGATAAGAAACCCTGAAATATTACAATTAGAAAATAAATTTAAAAAAAACTTTTTTAATTAAAATGTTAACTTTTAATAATTTAATGATTTATAGGAAAAAAATTATATCTTAAAAAAAGAAATCGATGTAGGTGAATCAACACCTGGCATACACCTTATATACATTTCACAGTGCGGCATTTGTAGATTGTATTGCTTATTTACGCTTTAATAGGATGTAGTCGGATGTCAATGGGAATTTAAGGCACTTTAATTCATTATGTCATTAAGTATTCATTAATAGATCCCACTATTGTGCATGCATATGACTTCTTACATTGAACTAAAATATAATATGTATCCTTACACTCAACACAGCCTATGGACCCTGCTGCGCTGCCTTTTCCTGCATGCAGCCCAAACTAAATTATGCAGAAAAACAAGTACCCCACTAGGCATCCTCTGACATTTAGGAAAAGGACACTAAATGGGTGCTTAACTGAAATTGTAGCTGGAGTAATACCGTTGTAATAGATAGCAAAGACCTTAACCAGATTAGAGGAGGTTGAGCCCAAATTTCCAGTTTAATGGGAAAATTTGACGATGCTTCAAATATTTATGCAATGCAAAATAAATGACCCTCACTTGGGCTGAAATTATAAAGTATCAGACAGAAAAACACAAGCTTTAGAAGTGCATTGTTTTATTCTTAAAAGCTCCTCACGAGACAATTTAAGATGTTTGCATCTTACACTACAGAATTGATGAGCATTAGAAAGTTTTTTTTTAATACAAATTTCGAAGCAAACAAGGGAAAACATGTTACAAACTAATCAGTGCACATTCTTCAGTTTTTGCAGAAAACCTCACTTTTGAAATCAGATAAACTCTTAACTGTTCCTAAACTGCCCCAACAACTCCAAAAGGTCACAGTATATTAAAGTGTATTTATACATTTCTGTCTTAGAGCACAAGCATCAGGTTTTTGGCATTTAAGAAAGAGAGAAAAGGTGACAGTCTGAGCATCCAGGAGGTCTGGTTTTCAACACGGTTTCCAGCTTCATGTCCTTTTTTGTTGCCTTCCTACCAGACTTGACAACTTTTGATGATCTCTTTCATTTGTTGTATTGAATCTACGGAGGAATCCTTGAGTGCCACTCCCAGTAAGACAGGTCTGTTGCCGGCTTCTTGGGAAACGAATGTTGCCAGGTGTTTGCCACAGACATGCGTCAGAGGCTGGAAACAATAACAAAGCATGTGTTAGATTATCTAATACCGAAAATCTGCAATGCTACATGTTTCAGACTGTCAACAGGTTGTCCAAAAATAACTGTGAGCAGCTTTATTGAAAAAAAAAAAAGAAATCAGGCACATATTTACAGCGATAATATCTAATAATATTTAGAATTCAGTCTGGATGCTGATAAAAGGTCACATAACTCAGTCACATAAATAAAAGGTTTCAGTTTATTTAAGTGAAGTTCTTTCAAAGTGAGCAGCCTTTGCAGAACAAGATAATACGACTCGGCTCTGTTTTAATGAAAGCCCTGGTGTGGTTGTAGGTTATCGGTCTGCTGTGTAATTAAGTATAAAAGAGAGATGAAGACTCCACTGTTGACATAATGTCAAATTACATTACATAACAGTATTCAACTGCAGTCATTCATTCTACCAGCGCCACCAAGACACTTCAATTTACCGGAAAAGTGAAAACAAATATGCAGGTCTTATAACATCTCAAAGAAAACAATATCATCATCTATTTCACAATTGATGATCCATGCCTAGCACTTTATGCCAGTTAGAAAATGACATGGTCATGTGAGGGTGAAATGGGGTTCATTTGAACACAACAACAAACTCCATGTCTGAACACATCTAATTTTCTCCCGATCTACCAGAGCAGTTCAGAAACAATCTCATCTGCCCTTCAACAGCATGAAATGAGTCACCCTGCTCTGCATCTGTTTGCTTTCCTACAAACAATCCTGCGTTACACTGACACAATATGTATCTGAACAAATTCATCCAGCTTACCTCGTCTTTTCCCAGCAGTACTTTGGTGGAGAATGCAGGGGTGCTGATATCATTACATCTGGATTCCGGCGTGACAGATATCAGTGTTCCAATCTTACCGTACTGGGTTATAACAATGAATATGTAGTTGCTGAACTCTGTGCAGACGACCTGCGTTGAAATCCCATTGACTTCTTTCTCCGTCTGCCTCGATCTGATGATGGGCTCAGCAGCAGGCATGTTGATCCTGGGGAGGGGTGAAGCACAGAAGAGGAAAGCATTAATACTATTTTATTTGTCATATATTAAGTTACAAAACTAATTCATAAGAGAGATTCCGCTTCTGTGTTCTCCCTGAGGGTTGGTTCCATTTCTATGGCCTACGAGGCATTTTAATGTTTTTTGGCTATAAAAATAAAACTGACTAAATTGTATATTGTGCAGTTTGACACCTTAAATTACATGTACAAATGTAGCTAACATGTTCTTATGTGTTTTAGATTTTGTTCAATTCAATATGGTGGATTTAACTATTAGTTGGACTTAATACATCTAATGGAGATGCCACCTTCGACACTGAAACACGCATTGTTTAGTGAACAGGTCAGAAGAAAGGGACACAACTTGGACACGTTGTGTTTAGATGTTCAGGCTCTATCATAGCAAATAGGTAGCGGCTAACTAAAGGCAGCGAACACAGACGTATTTAATAATCTTCATTTGATCAACGTCCCACAATTTGCAGAAAGCTTTTATAATAGACGATTTGTCTCTGCAGAGAAGCTCTGCTCAACTGATGCTCGGCGACGAGGAAGTTCTGACAGCAGCAGCTTAGCTAACATTAGCATCGTATTAATGCTAATGTTAGCTAAGCTGCTGCTATTAGCTTCAGCTGAAAAACAGGAAATAAAACAAACCGCTTTTCAGCTTCTGTGTAAGAATGTTCTCACCCTTTGTCTGCACCGATACGCTTCTCTTTCTGCAGCCTGCACTGTCACCACATCACATAAACGTTCGCCGTGTTCAGCTTCAGCGTTTGCGTTAAGTTGGTAAACTACATCTGCGTAATGACGTCGTTTCAAGTTACGCTTCACGTCAGGGTTGATTTCGTCATTACGTCCTATAATATCAACCCATTGCGAGAACAGCGTAACTTTAAAATACCAAAAGTCATACCAAGCCAAAGATTGGAGGCAAATGTACTCATATTACCGGATTCATGCTTTTATTTTAGTCTTCAATGGGCTAGGAATTATTATAATGTAATACCTAATATCAGTAGTTTTGGATTTGATCAATTTTCCTGATTTCTTGCACAAGTAAAAACATTGTCAGATTTTTTCAGAATATGTATTTAGATTTCCTTGTAAATGAATTCATAAAAGTGACACTAAACTTTACTCATCGTCTTTTAAGACGATCTGAACTAATGTGAACTTCCTGAGGAAAAAAATAACTGTGAGATTAAACGCAACGTCTGTGGCCACTTCACTTGTAAAACAGCATTACCAGAATATTTTAATGTTCATACATTTGAAAGGCCTGATCAAACATTAATACAAAGTGATTAAATCCATCTAGAGGCTGCAGCCCATTAAGAGAAGTTGAGAAGCGTTTGGGTTGAAAGAACAAACTTATACTCTATTCAAATTCACAATTGTTTCTTAAAATTACGTATTTTCTACACTTGGATGGATCGTTTTCACATTAATACTTCATTGCAGGGAGCTGAATTTGAAATGCATGTATAGGCTAATAGGAATTATACTAATGTGATAAGGAGAGGATGATTTAACAGGGCTTTAACAATGTATTTTCATGTGTGAATTTCTTTAAGCGTAAGTTAAGTAAGCTGACACTAACTTTAGGGAGTCAGGTCAAGTATTTACTTTTGTTTTATTTTACTTTTCAGCAGTTGGTTTTATTAGTGGCGTCACTTTTAACCACAGGAGGGGGCAGAAGAGGGTTTTGTCTGCTTGACGACTTCTATCTGGTGCTGATACTTCTTTTGTCACCGACGTACAAATATCTCATGACATGTTTTACATTGAAGTGATGAAATACAACTGAAAAAGGGTCATCAGGTCACGCAGCATGTTATTAACCTATGCTGAACTGTGTAATTACCATCCAAATTGGCCACAGATTGACCAACTACAGCAGTCACATCTGCTTCCACAGCTACATGAGAGACAAGCAGCTGAAGAGTTTTTGTGAAAAGTGCTTGCAAGGATGTTTTTTTTTTTTTTTCAGGTGGATGAGAGGCTGCACTGAAGTCTGCGAGTGCGGCATCAGGCTGATCCAAAAGAAGCCGTCCCTGTGAACATGACACATCCACAATGTCAAACAGAACAGACTCAGCGAAATTGTTATGAACTGGGAGTTGGCAGCCCATGAATGATATCAGTTGGACGGCTCCCTGGATAACCATCTTTGTCCTTGGCGAATATTTTCATGTTAATAAATTGTATACAAAATGTAGATATACAACATTTGAGCATGAATGCTCTTTATCTGTTTGGTTGTTTAAAACTGTATTAACAGCCGGGACAGAACATAATGCATTGTGTATTGTGAAGTGTTTTGTTCATGTTGTGCAGTGCATTGTGGTTTTATGATGTAACATGTGAAACCAACCAGGGACAAGAGCTGGTGATTGACAATAGTTATAAAATCTCTGCAGCACATCAGTGTTGTTCTCTGTATTGGCACGATGGTTCCTAAAAATATACATAAAGGAACTACAGAGCGCAGATGTCCTGCAAGGCCATCAGCCCACTCTACTGTTATATACAACTCCACAACTGAAACCATCACAGTCTGGATGCATTTGCAAAATTACATCCATTGGATTAGGTAGTGTGATATATCCTTAGGGACTGAAACACGGCTTGTTAAGCATCCCAGATGCTGCTCTCCACTTCTTAAAACTGTAACGGTAACAAGCTCGCAGGCCAGCAGGCGACAGGCAGCTCTCCTCTGTGGGAAGCTGCTCAGGGTGTGTCCAGATTGTTGGTAGATTCTTCTGTGTGTTTTGAACCACTGGTGGTGCCACGACAGCTTTTACAGGAAGCCTCCACTCCTGTTGACAGACGGGCACTCAGACAGCATAAACCTTTGACAAGTCCAATGTAAACAAGTATGTATTTTGCTATGTTGAACCAATCTGCCCAACATTTTAAAGGGTGTTCCCGTCCCCGTGTTACAGCCCTTAGTTAGTTTCTGCGTAATCCTGCAGAAAAACAAACCAACGCTGCCAAAAAAATGACAAAGTCTTCGAAACACAGATTATAAACATTACAATGGCATATCGGTGCAGTTATGGCTCAGAACCGCCATTGCTACTTCAGTATTAATGTCAACTAGCGCTGCGAGCAGCATTGAAACGGGCAGCAGTCACCATATCGTAATCGCCTTCAGGTGCGCACCCTAATAGAAACTCATATTTTTGGGAAAGATCTATTCATGTGCTGTGGAGTTACAACAAATCACCACTATGCGAATTTGGCACTAGCAGTCATTTTTAGAACATAAATGTCTTCAGGCTTTGACAGGATGATCAGACCATGTGGGGCTGAGCTATAACAAATGACCAGTAGGCGGCGCTATAACGGTCAATGATAGCATATGAACATCCTCAGGCGCTAAGTCTAATCAAACATGAACATTTTCAAAAATGTCCCAACATGTGGAATTGAATTATAGCTGGTTGATTTATGGCGCCGTAACTTCCAGGCCGTGTGACGAAAACTCAAATCTTCCGTAACGTTCCGTGGCCCAACCCTCCTCTGTATGTGGACCAAGTTTGATGTTTCGCTGAAATCTCTAGGAGGAGTTCGTTCAGATACGACCCCGGCAAATCCTAAAAACCAGAGACAAACATTGGAACAAAATGGCGGACTTCCTGTTGGGTTTAGGCGACGCCCCCCCAGACCTTTGCATGATAAATATGTCTACCAGGTTTTGTGTTTCTAAGTGAAAAGCACATAAAGGTTTTTTAGGTGGTGCTCTAGAGGCAGTTTGAACACTCGTGTACAGCGACCATGAAACATGTAATGTTTCACCAGGCCGGACACATCTGGAAGTTTCCATGACTTCTCCAGCACGTTCAGGCCGTCCAAACCCGGCTGATTGCGGAGAAGAATCATTCCTAGGAATCCAATAGGGCCTCACACTGCTGTGCTCGGGTCCTAATTAATATGTGAAAGCACCGTGATGAAGATCTATTCATGACCAACAAAGCCTTTTCAGACTGTATCATTACTGCGTGTCGTGTTTCCGACGCCTCAGGAATATCTTTGTTCGGGTTCACAGCCTCCAAGGATTCTGCTTTCTTGTTAGCAAACAGGGTTTTGTTTGGTTTTGGTCTATTTTCCTTTTTACAATAAGACACCTGTGTTTGAAGGTTCTGGGAGAAATGCTGCCCCCCCCCCCCAGCCCCCCTATCTCTCTCATCTCCTCCTTCAGTCCTCATCTCTGCATCTCTACTGTTTCCTCGCCCTCCTCCACTTGTAATCTCTTCCTCATAGACCCCCTTTATCCTTCTTTTCTGTTAGTCTTAACCTCTGGTCTTTCGGTGGGCCTCCGTGAAAAGTTTGTATGAACAGCGCTTCGTCTGCAGTCCACACACACACACACACACACACACACACACACACACACACACACACACACACACACCTCCTGTACTCCCCTATAGATCAGCTGTAGGATCCCACTGTGCTGTCCAACCATGTGGCCCCAATGCACAGAACAAGACCCTCTGTAGTAGTGCCATTTAGCAGGG
>CAAKHC010015454.1:138665-149792 GCA_901007825.1 Macroramphosus scolopax
TTCCTAAAAAAATAAAATATGATTGTATAGTCAAACCTGCCTCGACTTTCTCTCCTCCCAGCAAACTGACACACACACACACACACACACACACACACACACACCTCCTGTACTCCCCTATAGATCAGCTGTAGGATCCCACTGTGCTGTCCAACCATGTGGCCCCAATGCACAGAACAAGACCCTCTGTAGTAGTGCCATTTAGCAGGGACCAATGATGTCACAGGGAAATGGCCTTCATCTCACACACACACACAAACTCACACACACACACACACACTGCACAGGGATGCAGCCCGACCCCCACTCTCTTTCTTCTCATCGCCGTGGTGAATGGAATTGCATGGCTGTGCAGTTCAATCACTGTCAACTGCGATGAAAAGGGGTCTCTTGTGCAAAATTTCATGATTCACAATTGATTAAATAGGGGTGTCATTTCATGGCTGAACAGGGAGGTGTGCGGAGATACAGGGGGTAGGGGTTTTTTTCATGCCTTTGTGAGATATGCCTCAGAAATCGCCTGATGGGCTACATTCAAAGCTGAAGATGTAAAGTTCTCGAGTTTATTCATGGAGGAAAATAGGAGGCCGCTATAAGAGAGGAGGGGTGAAGGGACACGGTAGCAGCATTGGCAGCATTTTTTCATGGCTAGTCAAGGCTTGTTGCCTGTGGGAAATGTAGACCTAATATATTACATGTTAGCTAGGGTTGGTGATACATTATTTATTTATAAACTGGCGTCAAATACCGATATTATTATTTTTTTATTATAGACGGATTCTCCAGTCAGGGCAGACGTCTGGATTTTACAGAAGAACTGACTTGCAGTCATGCTGATAAAGTTTTCTCAAGACAGTGTTGACACACAGCTGCAAATGTTATATTCATAGTCTGGAACAGGAACCAAACTAGACTCTTGTGACTAATTTTAATTTTTTTTTTGTTTTTTTTGTGAAACACCAAGTCATCTTATTTCCTCCTTTTGCTGTGATCACAATTGCACGGGCTGCCGGAGCCAGTCACGAGGTGGAGCGGGGGCTTTACCTCGGTTCATGCTGCTAAATAACAACTGATAACGGCCGTTTAATGGGCTGATAACATCGACTGCAGCACCCACATCCACTGACGCACTGCCATGTCTGACTTCCGGCTTCTTGACGCACACACAGTGACACATGCACACAGACCTCTGGATGAATGCGGCTGAAAGGTGACTCAAGGTATGTGTGTGTGTGTGTGTGTGTGTGTGTGTGTGTGTTCAGTAATCCATCTATGTAAGCCGCTGGGATGCAGAGTAGAAGATTTTTATGGGGAGAAAGCAAACCCAACCTCGTGAGACTCAGGCAGGCCGGCTTCACTTTTGCCACATGCTTTAGGGATTTTAGCTCAAACATTGTTCAGGGTGAGTCTGTTTGTTGTTGGTACACACTCAGAATAAATCTTTGAGGTTATTCGAGTTTGTCTCTCAACTCGGTTCCTCTGTAATCCAATTGAGGAGAAAGTTCCAGAAGAGAATAATCTTGACATCCACACACGTGCAGTGTTCCTCCACCATGACATTCACACTTTAACATTCAATTCATTCAAGTCCATTTCCCCCAAACTGAGCAGGATTTGAATCAAATTATGCCCGTTAAGTGACTCATTTCATTTCAACAATTTATCTGCTGCTCTTATCCAGAGCGACTTGTATTAATTGAAACAGATAAATTAGCTTGATGTGTCGTATCGTTTTCTGGAGGGAGCGACAGGATCATGAAAACCAGTAGAAGTCAACCAGTCAATGTTTCTCAAAGGAGCAAAACAAATAGAAAATAGCTCTGCGCTCTGTTAATGTCTGTCGCTCGGAGTTTCTGATTTGAAGCACCCTGACATTTGACATTTTTGTGGTTCGCTGTAATTAAAAATGATTCTTTTTATCAGGAGTTCTTATCAAGTATGTGCATCAAAGCTAAAATGTGAATTAGGCACAAACAGTCCTGAGAACGAGGCCGAATCAGTAAAGATAATTGGAAATCTTTGTGTGGGTTTATGATTTGTGCAAGGCCCTTTAATATCGCCTCTGTAATAGCCTTGGGAATTTTCAGCATGGCTGAACAGGTGGGGGCTTTATATATATCAGCAGGCTATCAGAGAACATGAATGCCTTGAGTGGTGTGAACATTACAGTTTGTACATACAAACAGTGCGCTGGGGGGAAACTAGTAATGCAGTGGAATAAATATATTGGAAGGGATTGTCGTGTTCGTTAATCTCGTGCAAGCTTAAAAATAGTAGGCAAACAACTTCTCTCTTTCTGTGGTGGTTTATTTCACAAGCATCAATGAATATCGCTCAGCTGAGGTTTCCTGAGGCTCAAAAAGATCAGACCAGAGTCTGCGTCCCAAAAAATGTCGAGTCTCAAGAACCCAGAGTCTCGTTCAACATTGCATTATATACCTTCATTTTCACACATGGGTGTCATCTCTTCCTATTGATCTAAACTAGGTGTTTGATACTTCAAAGAATAGTGCTCTCAGTCTCTTTGTTGGTTCACAGTTCAAGTTAACACCAGTTTATGACCTTTCTGTTCCTGCCATCTGTTCTACTCCTACAGTCTGCTTCTCTGGTTCTTTTTTAATGTTGTGTTGGTCCATGATCTTTACAAGTACATACAGGAATATACATACATACAGGAATATACATACATACAGGACTATACATACGTACAGAACTATACATAAGTAGATAATGTAGATGACCAGGCGAATGACTTGGGGAAGCGATCAAGGATGAACACTGACAGTAGGGAACCATCTGTTGCATGCAATACACCCCCTCACACAGGAATACACAAAACTGTCTGGAGTTAAGAGAACTACTCGTTGACCAGTTTCCCGCAGACAATCCTCACCCATGTCCCCATGAGTAAGCATTACACAATAACATTATTACTGATTGTATAAGTATTACACATAACCTAGCTAAGAAAATGTAAAACCCCAACAGGATGCAAAAGTATTTATTATTTCCACTGCAGCCTTGTAAGCACTTCTCAGAGGATCCTCCGCAGGCCGGCTGTACTTCGAATACTCTTTCTTTGTTATGAAACTCCTCCTTTTTTCTCCTGACTTGAATGATCTCCTTCTGTTTTTAAATCTATGCATGCAAATATAGAAATAAAAATACAATGCAAGAACATCTGCACTCTGGTGTTTGTGGACGCATCCAGCCTACCACCCCTGGATTATTGTCACTCGGAGACTTTGATCGTCTCGTCGCTGCTTTAAACTGACCAAACAGATTGCAATCATTTGTCTGTTTACGAAAATAATCCCCAATGCTGAAGTGTTTTTGAAACCAAACTCCAAATTTCATTCCCCAAACTCAAAGCTGCTGCTGTTTTCAGAGGTTTTTGATTTTCTGTCTCTTGTAGGTATTTATAACACACTCGCATGCAAAGACAAACTCCCTTTTTCTCTACTTTCTGCTCCGGGGCTTGTTGCAGGGCACACAACAAGAGGCTTCTGTGCATGCATACCAAACCCAGACTGTTCATTCAGAGCGGCCGCTAGTCATACACACACACACACACACACACTTATATTACATGTGACCAGAATACCTTCAGTTGTAGCCTGTGGAACACTGGGATTTAGGGGATTGACTTAGTGGAGCAATGAAAATTTAGCAGAAAAACAAGATATTTTCTCCACTACAAGCCTGAATACAAACAACACCCTTCATAATTTAGTATAATTCCTGAAATCCGTCTTTGTTAGCTCCTATTTGTGTTTATTTATGCTGTTTTGTCAGTTTTTTCACTTCACTATTATTGTATTCTCAGTTTGTTTTTCTCTGGCACACAGCAGCCGCTCTTTGCCCGATCTCCACGGCTGATAAGCCGTAATAAGTTAGACCGTAATAAGTCACTAAGCATTTAGTTTGTCCCCCCGCTCTACCCGAGCACATTTCTTCACAAGGTGTCCTGAGGGGTGAGAGCAGCTGTGTAAGTCTGTCAGAGTATCAGTCTCCCGTGTGTCAAGCCAGACGCCACATCTTGCTCAGAGAATTGCAGGGATTCATTCCAGGTAATTAATCTGAGCTCGTTAGCCACATGGCAGGCAGGTCCTGGCACGGCGCTGAGGTGACCCAACACCCACGTACTCGCTAATATGCAGTAGATGTACTGTGTTTCGTAACAAACTGGACTTCATGTTTATGTATATGTTGGTGAGGTGGTCTGCGTGGCTGCAAATCCAGCAGCTTGTGCTGACAGAGTACATACTGCTGGCACACGCAGTAGCTTATCTCAGCTCGGCCCCGTAGGAATGATGTCTTTTAAAGGAAGCGGGCCGGGCGGGTGTGAGGAAACTGATATGTGCAGCTACCTTGCTCTGCCTCACATCTACCGTGGGACTGCAAGAAGTAAAACGATGGCATTATGGAGGAGGGGAGGGGGCGGAGCAGATGAACTGCTTTCCGTCCTAGAGCGAAGGATGATACGCAGGCCAGGGGAGGAGGAAGGGGGGGAAGAGGGGCGAAGCTGGACAGGTGCTGAGAGAGAGATATGTGCTCTTCACTCTCAGCACAGGAGATTGGGGGGAAATGCAGAGAAAGGGAGGGAGAAAGAGAGAAAACGGATAGGTGAAATATTTCCCCCTGTGGCAGAGGAAATAAGGGAAAGTCGAAAGGGCCGGCTCTGTGTTGAGAAATGGACTAAACCATTCCCGGGGGGGTCGCTGAATCTCCCAGCCTCCCTCTAACTGTACCTACCAGTGATGGATGATATTAACGTTTACCCCCTCTGCTTTTTCCTCACTCCTCAGCAGAGCTGTGTGTGTGCGTGTGCATGTGTGTCTGTGTGTGTGCACGCAGCCACACTGCATGCCAGGCAATCCTTGCTCGGCCTCGCCGACGCTCCCAAGGAGTAGAAAACATTTCCCCGTTAATAATCGATAGCTGCCCCCAGCTCCCAGCCCCATCTGCAGTCCGACGCTGCCCCGTCCCCGATGGCCACCGCTACGATTAATTCTTTACCCCACAGCTTCCTGCTTAGAGCCCAGTCACCGAGATTAAAGAGCAACACAGCCACTGAAGTCCTTTGCTCACAGGAAGAGGGGGGAGAGCGGGGGCGTAAAGTGTGACGATTTTTTTATCCGGAGGAATCTCGCTACAAATTTCCACTTCCTGGCCACATGGGTGTTACTTTATCAAACTTTTAATCCCTGTCATTTAATTTGTGATGCAGCTAGCTGGGCAGCTTCTAAAGAAGAGGAAGGTTACTGCATTATAAACTGTAACATGTTGTGTCAAGGCTCCTCAAGTAGGTGGACATGGCAGATAAGACTCTGATATGTCATATGCTGTATTATTATACATCTTATACAATAATACACATTATATTTCATTTAAAAGGATGCTTTTAGCATCCATCCCCTTTCAGTACAATCTGCTGAGGCCCCCCTGGTGGCGCCCCAGTGGGCCACGTCCCCCACTTTGAAAACCAGAGCACTCTCCAATCCTGAGTGGACGGGGTCAGAGCCTTTCCTCAATAAAAAATACCCAGAAATGTTGTGATACATCAGGTCAGATCGTGGTTAGTACTACATCTGCTGTTTCAGAGTACCAGATATCTGTACTGTTGTAAATATATTTAAGTATAGACTTGGTATAAATATTCATTGTAAATAACAATTTATACATTTTCTTGAAATCTTATTGACAAAAAAAAAAGCTTAATTGATATTGAAAAGGTTTTATCAAATCTATTCCTCACTTTATAATCAGCCGAGGGAAATGAATCTACTTGTGTGAAACAGCTTGTTTGTTTTGTATAATTAATGTAGAAAGTCTGATACAGTAACAAGGAGAAGCTTTCCAGGCTATCATTTGTTATTTATCTGCTGTTTAGCGAAGTAGAAGTTCGTCCCGTCGAGATGAGTTCAGGGACACTCGGATGCTGTTGTTTTTTCTAATTGAACCACGTCCCTCGTTGCTCTAATGTCTCTTGCAATAGGATTCAATGCAGGAGGATCCGTTTCTCCGGGGCGAGCACTTTACATGATCTGTTAAAACACACACACACACACAAGTGAACACTTGCAAATGCTAGCGCTGTACACACATCGTCGAGGAAGCACACAGACTTATTTCACCTCTGCAAACATCCAGTGACGAGCACTGCATGGATTAGCCTCCTAAAGTATTCCCTTTGATACTCGGCATGCGGGGATTTCTTCGTAGGTGATCAGTGGCCTAAGCAGCTGTTACACGAAGGATTAGCAGGTTCTGCCATTCAGACAACATGGTGTGTTTAAACTGGCAGGCTGAAGAAAGAAGTGATGGACGTTAAAGGGAGGGAAAAGGGAGAGGTTGTGTCACGAGGAGAGGAGAGACGAAGCTGAGCGGGGAGGGAAAACGAGGTGTGAGAGATGTGAATTGGGGGAACAGATGGGCGAAGGGGAGTGAGATGTGGAGCGGAGTGGATGAGAGGAGGAAGGAGCAGGGGGGGTGGATCTCTTGAGTGTTTGAAGAGAAGTGTGAAAGCCGGGCGAGTCAGAGGTCCTGTTCAAACGCCATCAAACACCCTGAGTGATCCGATAACAATTGGGCAGCTGTAAGCGCAGGTGTGAATCCACCTCCGATGCTAATGTTTCCCTAACGTCCGTCTGTCTGCTGCTTACCGTCGTCCCATGCACACTACCAACCGATGCTTCTGTTTTCTTTTGCCTGTGTTTGCTACTGTTGTTTATTTTGGTTTGGCAGGCACCAGAGAACAGAGACAGTCTGGATTGCTCAGATTCCCTCTTCTTCTCCTTTTATTTTCTGCTGACTAATCTCTCTAAACAGATATCTACATATGAATGCAGATGGCTGTTGGGTTCCGAGATTGATTTCCGACACACGCAGAGGAAAAGCATCGCCGCATCCCGGCGGTTAACAACAACAACAACGCATTTTGTTGTTGTTGTCCGTCTTTTGCGAGCAGATGTTTTTGTGTATTTGCATATAGAGCGTGGGAGGAAGATCCGATCCCGAGTGGTCACAAGAGATGCATGTAGAGACTCGTTCCGATGCACGGTGGAGACGTACACACTTAGAGCCGTCCACTTGTGATCGGATCACTCAGGACGAGTGTTAATGTCGGGTCTGATCGGTAGCTGAGACGCATGGAAACAAGTGAGGAGGTAAAGTGAGGAAACCAGACAAAGAAAGGAGATGAAGAAGCATCACAAGTTCTCTGGTACTCTTCCTCCTGTTTGTCAACCGGTTCTTGTTTCATGCTTCATATCTACGTTCTCATCACCTCTCGTCTCTCCGTGTGAGGAAGAGTCAACCAGTCACCTTTGTAATTGTGCCTGGTACGAAGTGTTTGCAGGGAGGGAAGGTTGATGGGCTGATAATAGGCCCGGCGTGTGGGACTGGAGAGACATTTCCATGCTAAGCGCCGGGCTCACAATAGCATCTCACTCACTTCCCTTAAGTCTCTCACCTCTCTGCTTCCATTCTGTCTCACATACCTTCGTCTCTCCATCCCCCCCTTCCACTCCTCCTTTCTGTGTCTTGTAAATGGAGAACCACATCAGGGACCCCTGTTGTTATGAGCTCTATCTTTCCTCAGCTGCTGTTTGTTGTTCCGCCCCCTCCACTATTTTTCCCCCCTCTTCCTCTCCCTCATGTGTCTCAGCAAGGTGTGCAGCAGCGATGTGGCAGCCAGGCAGCTTTTCTTAGTTCCCCGTTTGATGCGTTTCGCTGGAACAAGCCAGAGCATCCTGAGAGCACAATTCCAGCCTCGTGTCAGCGCTCCTTCGCCTTGGCGCTCCCCACTTTTCACTCATTACCCTTTTTCCTCTTTTCTGCACTCCCCTGTGCCCTTCCTTCGCTTTCAGCCCGCTCTCCCGGAAAGATAGGGAAATTGTACGTTCAACACACACACTATCTCGTATGCAGACACACACAGCCCGGGACGAGCGCGGCCTCTCCTGTCACACGCCACACGACTACAATTTCCTCATGTGGTTCCGGCGAAAAAAAAAGGAATTGTACACATGCATGCACACACACGTATAACACCCACACAAACTGGCCCTTCTGGCCCTTTATCCCCTCTTGGTAATCTGTTTACGGAGCGCTGGGCCCATTTGAGGGAGAATTTAATTGAAACAGGGGCTAATCTGATGATGGCACGGAGCGGCAGAGCCTTCAGCCCTGCCTCACCTCCAGTTAAGTTGCACCTTCTAGTCCTCACACCTCGCTACTTCATTTCATGCCTCACGCTTCAATGCAGCGCCGTCCACTCATACATGCCACATTGATTGTTAATCCGACATATGATATGCACCATGCTCACTCAATTCTGATCTTGTTTTTTCTTGTTTTTTGTCCCTCCTCTTCCCTCCTTCCTCACCATGTACCCTCCCTTGTCTTTTCCCTTCTATTCTCCATCTTTCCTGCAGGATGGTTATTACTCCCACAGACCGAAGGAGAAAAGCAGAGTGGACAGCAACAACGAAAACTCCGTACCTAAAGACTTTGAGAATATAGACAATAGTAACTTTGGTGCGCGATCGCAGCCGCACCGGCAGACTGTGGGGGCCAGCAGCAGCAAGCAGCAGCGGGAGCACCTGCAGGAGAAGGCTCACGCCCAGCAGCAAGCCTGGCGGGACAACCCCCCCATTGTGGGCCGCAGCTCAAACGAAGTGCTACCTGTAGGCCACCAGCCGCTGGCGGTTGGCAACAACTCCCACGCAGGTGGTCCGGGTGTTGCGGGAGGGCCGAGGCAGAACTACCGCGCCTCGCAACAGGCCGAGCAGGCCCAGTCGCAGCACAGACATCAGCACCCCCACAGGAAGCCGGCGACTGCGGCGCCGCTGGAGGTGACCTACGACCAGCCACCCAAGTGCGAAATAAGCGGGAAGGAAGCCATTTCAGCTCTGTCCAGAGCCAAAAGCAAGGAGTGCCGGCAAGCCATCGCAGAGGTGTACTGCAGACACAAGGGGGGCCAGTTAATGCCTGAGAAGGTCACCCGCTACTGCCCCATTGAGGGTGAGTCCATGATCATCATTCATTTTGATTGATTGTTTGACTATAGTTGATACAGATGATTGTCTGTAGACTCCGTTCCCTTGGTTGATATCTATCAGGCTTAAGATTGTCAGGAAAGCATGTTTCAAACAATATCTGATGCCATATAGATGCTTTCTTTGTCCTTGTTGTTGCAGCATCCATATTTACAGTTGGGCAATGTTCAAAAAAAACATGTCCTTAGAAATAATGCTGACAGGTTCTGTAGGTTTCTTAATTTAGACTGACGTTTGGTGGAGGACAAGAACACAACAGCAGCATCCACAAAGCGTCTTATCTCATCAGTCAGGCTTGAGTACACGGTGAAATATGTCCTGTTCTTGTAATTGCAATTCTTGTCAAAGCCAAGAAATATGTTTTTTTTTTTGTGTAATTGTGTAATTGGTGAAGTAAATTGCTGAGAGTAAATAGGGACGCCGCTCGTTTTTCTCTGTAAAATTGGCTTCCAATTTCCGTTTGCTTTGTTAAGCCGGCCAAAGGACACAGTTCCCCTTGTCCTCGTCAAACAGATGCACTTTTACTGAAAGAGTTTATGGACATCTGAAGTCTGGTTGTGGATTCGGTAAACACAACCTGGTGGCTGCTGCAGACGGGTGGTGAGTGAAATGAAATATCAACATGAAGTGTTATAGTGAGGCGTAGCGAGAACAGCTTCAATGTACCTTGACGTCTCTGGAACACTGCTGGATGGATGAACTGAATGCATCCAAAGATAGACCCTCACTTGATGTTTAGATGTGAGCTCCAACCAGTAGGTCCAACATCTCCCACATGCATTTGGGAGTGGAGTCAATGCAGCATCGGCAGCAGGAGAAAGCTCACAGACAACCAGACAGTTTACTCAGATACCTTTCAGGCCCTCGCATGTTATTAGCACTCAATGAGGCACAGTGACTTAGCAACTTTTTATACCTTCCCCTTCCCAAGAGAGAAGGTACCGTTTGTCTCGTGCCTGAGCTCCATCTCACCCAGCAACCTACCATCCCACTCAAACTGACAGTCTGATCAAAAGAGACAAAGAAATTGAAAAGGGCTTTCCCCTGGTGGCAGGGCTGTAACAACACGACAGCTAAATTAAATCACTTCTCTGTCTTCCCCGTCGTCCGCCTGCCTGCCTGCCTGCCGCCTGCCAATGTTTTATCTCTCTCTGCCCTCCTCTGTTCCTCGTCCCAAATCAAAGTCCTAACCTTGTTGGCGGAAAATTGCCCAATTTGATTTGATCAGTATTCTGTCCTTGAGGCCTTGGCTAGATTAGCAATGTTGTTAGCTCTGATATTAGCGTCGCTGAATACAGGAGGAGCATGTTCAATCTATTTGTGGCCCGTATGCTAACTTGGCTAATATTGACATGTTTGGGTTGGGACGCTCCAGCAGGGGCGTTAGCTCGTTAGCATGTAGTGATAACTTGGCCTTGAACTGAGAAATACAGTAGCATCTGCATCGACACGTGCATCATCAAGATATAAGAGGACACAAAACCTCGAATGCAATTCCTCACCAACCCTTTGGGATGAAGCTCAGCTCCTGTACGAAACCTCTCATACGAGCAGCGAAGACGGAGGGTGTAAGAGTTACACAAGATGATGGAGAGAGGGAGAGAAGGGTGATAGCAGATGAGGGAGAGGCCGTTTAAAAGATTGATGGAGACAGGAAGGATGATGAAGACTCTTCATCGAGGAGTGATCTGTTCAAGGGAAGGCTTTCTATTTTTTTTTTTTACTTCGTGACGAGGCGTACTCTCTCCTCAGGTGCACAGTATGTTAAGAAATACGGTACATGATTCTCTTCTGCAGACGTCACGCACGCTCAACAAAACTGACAGTAAAATTGAAGTTCACACACACACACACACACACACACAGCAGTGCTCATTAGTTCAGCTAGCTAGTGTGCCACACACTCTCGGAGTGCTTTGTTAAGCAACCGACCAATCATCCGTTTTGCAAAGCAAACCAGTGAACCTTCTTAGCAGGCCACCAATTACCGTTCAATCTGATATGGCCCGCAGCAGACCCCCCCCCCCCCCCCCCCCCCCCCCCCCCCCCCCCCCCCCCCCCCCAC